>VXAK01028293.1:10587-22166 GCA_013399435.1 Arenaria interpres
CTCCAGAGGTCCCTTCCAACCCCATATCATTCTGTGATTCTGTGATTGTGAAATGCTTGCAAGGACTCCATGGTCTGGTCTATTCTTCTGCAGGCGCTTGGTTTGTACCATCATAGATTTGGTGATGGGAAATACAGCACAGAGAGAGCTCATGAAACAAAAAAACTAAAATACTACACTTGGTGAAGTAGCCAAAGCAAAGAGACACTCCAAGAACGCTGCAGTGGCCGTTTTGGCTTGGGCAACTTTACAGTATGTTTTCTCAGTAACTTCTTACCCTCTGCTGTTAAAAGGCCATACAGCATTTCTCGATCGCCTGGAGTAGTTTCTGCCAGGCTGCTTAATGAATTTTGTGCTGGTCAGAAGAATTAATCCTTCCGTAGTCATGCAGGACCTCCAAAAGATCCAAGCAATTCAGTCATTCAATAAACTTTCCCCTAGACTTATATTGTGGAATATCATCCTTCTTACTTGAAATATCAACCCAGTTTGCCTCCACAGATAGTGCCCTTATGTTTGTGCTCTCTCACCAAACCCTTTAAGAGACTGCTCTACTGAGAGATGATCTTTGACATTATTTAGCAAAACATCCCTTGCTGCAAATATAGGTCAGCAACATCTCATGGGAAGTGTGCACAACATTCGGAGACATGAAAAATCCTGTTTTGTACACAGAACTCAAAAAGGCCATTAAAAAAGAAAGCAACATTACATTTTCCTATATGATAATTACAGTGTTTTCACATGAAATGATAGATTTGAGTACAGCCTTTGAGAACACTTCTCTCTTGTGCAGGTCCTCTTCTGGGCCATATAGAAGGAAGTAAATAGAAAACTTCATCTGAGAGATATGCTCTTGCTCCTTTATTGATCATGACATAGAATTTAAAAGGGTCACGAGTGATGCAGACAAAATACACGGGAAAAAGGTCACCCACAAGAAAAATGTATTAAAAATAATGTAAATATACTGGAATATGAGTAAAATCAGAAACACAAGGAGCTGCTCATATGCTGTCCAGCAATACAGGACACCACTTGATATGCACACATTTATAAATGCTTCAAATCTTACCTGAAAAAGAAACACTGATTGTAACGAACAATACATAAGTGAGTTGGACAAATACTGCCTTGTAAAAGCATCCATTTAAGTTCAGAGAGGTTATATAAAAATTCACATTTATCGTGCGACGCCACAGCGTCCCACCTATGGCTCCAAGGCTTGCTGTAACATCTGGCCTACTTCCTAAAAAACCTTGTGGTGGTGCTGAGAGAGGATGTCTCTTGCTCCAGGGCACTATTCTGGTGGCCCACACACTCATTGTGCTCTTTGTCCTGACACAGATCTGGTGTATGTATAGCTACATAGAATGGTTTGGGTTGGAAGGGACCTTAAAGACCATCCAGTTCCAACCCCCTGCCCTGGGCAGGGACACCTCCAACCAGACCGGGTTGCTCCAAGCCCCATCCAGCCTGGCCTTGAACCCCTCCAGGGATGGGGCAGCCACAGCTTCTCTGGGCAACCTGGGCCAGTGTCCCACCACCCTCCCAGCAAAGAATTTCTTCCTGAGATCTCATCTCAATCTCCCCTCTTTCAGTTTAAAACCATTATCCCTCGTCCTATGGCTCCCCTCCTTGATCGAGTCCCTCCCCATCTCTCCTGGAGCTCCTTGAGGGACTGGAAGGGGCTCTAAGGTCTCCCCGGAGCCTTCTCTTCTCCAGGCTGAAAAACCCCAACTCTCTCAGCTTGTCTTCATATATCATATGTACAGGACCACATCCAGACCATATTCAACTGGTTTTGGTGACTCTACACCAGGCCACCGGGCCTACTCTCACCCCCGCACGGGCATCTCTGCGTTTGGAGCACGCAGACCCACTTACGTTACAAGAATATAGAGCTGTCCTGTGAAATTTTACTACAACTATCTTGTGTTTTGTCACCTTAGCTTGCAAACAATAAATTGCTTAACTGAGACCTTATCCAAAGATTTACCAAGTTTTTCCGGGGCTTTACTATGAAAAAAAAATAAATCAACTGTACACACCAGAAATAAGCTTTCTTTAAGAAATCCAGTTAAAGTTCTTGGCAGTTAAATGGAGATTGCTTTCATGAGTGCACAGATTTATGTACTATAAAATTAGAACTATCTTGTTTACATTCACTGCATCGCGATGTTGACGTTCAGTCCCACGACAATAGCTATGTAGCAAAACAATATTAACTGATATTAAAAAATATATTAATAAAGATCACGCTTTGCTCGCAGCTATTCAGTTGATGTGGAAAACCAGGTTATAGCTGATGAGATGGAAAGAACGATCACCATAGCAACAATTTACCACTTAACAATGAAGGGGGAAGGGTGCATCATCCTTTCCTACTTGCACATGTAAACACTATTAGTTCAAAATCCTCAAGTTCAGCTGTGTATTTTGGTCTTTCAGCAAGATACGCAAGTGATAAAAATTGTATTAGTACTACAGCATCCATTCAGCATCATATCTCGGTCCTACTGGCAATGACATGAAATCCAGTATGCCAGTAAAAGAAAATAATGATGATTTTAATTAAAAATCCTCCGTGGTAGCATAAGCTATCATGGAATAGCTTGTCTCGTTGAGGAATAAAATATGCCAGTGAAGTGGTAATGAATTAAAAATATAAAATGCTTGTGTTCAGCAACCTCATTCACGTATTGAAAGAAAACCTAAATGATACTATCAACTTATCTTAAAATAAATATTTTGATTAAAAGAAATCAAAGATTAGATATGTACCAATACAACATTATCTATTACCGCTCTGCCTAATTTAAAAATATGATTTCAGTGTGCTCTCCCAATCTTCTTGCTGTTATTCGTCCCGTGTCACAGGAGGGGGGTGTATCATTAAAATACACTTAAACTGTTTTTCCTGTGTCTGCTCCCCGCGCCGCTCCTGTGGTGCACACCAGGAACACCTCAACATCTGTAACTCGCATCACCTGAAACTCTACTTCAGTCGCCTTCAGGATTGTCCTGACTGTTCGGATACATCCAGGTGGAACAAGCCCAGGGAGGAGCTCGATGTTCGGCAGCCACTGGAGTGAACTGGGCGACGCTGGAGTCTCCATCAACTGCTCTGGGTAGCCTGCTGCTGGGGCTGGCACTAATCTCGCCCACCCACTCCTTATTTTACCCGGGTATTTCCACCCCACCTCCCAGAACGTGCACTTTATCCTCCAAGTGCCTTGGTAAAAGAGGGACATTTGAAGGGCTCACACTTTACACTACGCAGGGACCAGCAGCAAAGCCTTATGAAGCGCGGCGAGGCTCTCTCTAGAAATGAGGAGTAAAAACCCCTAATGCTTAGAAATAAGGCTTAAATCATCTCACAGCGCCTGGGAGAGAGCCTGATGTACGGGCTGGGTGCTGGGCAGCACGTCAAGCACGGGGAAGCTTGAGCTTGCCTGCAGGAAAGGCTCCGGAGACATATTCAAAACACGTTCTCTCATCGGGACGTAAGCGCCTCTGTGGGAACGAGTCTCAGCTCAGAAATTTTTTTCAGGAATTTAAGCTCTAAGTTCCTGCATTTAAATACGGGTGAGTGGATCCAGAAAACACCGCCAAAGGCAGAATTTGCAGGATGGCACGTCCTTTGTGTCTCTGCGGGTAATTAGGACACTGATCTGGGGGGTGGGAGACCCGGATTGTGGGTGCCTGCTCCCAGTTTGAGTCCGTGCCACCTACACACCTGGAGAAGGGCTTAAGAGCTCTTTTGGGGAGATCAGATCCCACCTCTTTGGTGGAAGGCGGGCCATGCTGCTGCCTGGGTTACAAAAACAGCTGGTGCAGAACGAAAGGAAGAAAGAGGGAAAGGTGGTTTGAGTTTATATTCATAATTTGGGGAAAAACCAAATGAACAAAAAAACCCATGTAAAAATAAAACCAACTCCCCCTGGAACAGAAATACGCAGGATCTACACACTGCAAGGCACTAACTGTGAGATCACTTCTTCTTCCCCCTGCAAATTTCTCCTGCCCCACACGCTGTGCCTGGGACGTGTGACTGAACTAAGAGCAGAGAAAATACCATCCCCAACACCGTGCCTAAAATACGGTGCTGCAAGAGAATGAAGGGCTTCAGGTAGATCACCAGCATAAGAGAGATTCCAGCAGAAGTTTGCCAAACAGTAGAGCTTTTGACAGAAGGTCATCCATCACAGGTACACCTAAAAACGATTCCAAAGCAGCAAAAAAAATAACCTTTTAACATTACCTATGATACACAGGAAGTACAACTCAAAATTCAGTGTCAAGAAGATGCAAATCTGTGCAGAGCTGGTTAATTAATTTGGAGACGGCTCAAAAGAGCTGGGAATGATGCACCCAAGTAGAGCAAAAATGGTGAAGGAGCTTTTAAAGCAATCTCCCTGGAAGAAGGAGGTGCCAGACTAGTCTGGCTGATCAAAGCGCCTTCAGAAAAAGCAGTACGATGACAGAAACGTAAAGAGGATTTACATGTACAAAGGGTTTAATCACTTCCAAAAGCTAAACAAAGCACTGAAAAAAAAAACCAAACCACTACAGAAAAGAGACACCATAAAACACTTCATGAGTGTCAGTAGCGTGGCCTCATGAAAGCACCCCAGGGGGAAAGGGATCAACGGTGCTGAGGCTGTGACACCAAAACTGCTGGCGAGTAAGTCGTTATCTGTCACCCCACTCAGATATACAGAACACTACAGACACAGACATGGCTGCAGCACAGCGGCTGAGACAACTGCCCGGAGAAGCTGTGGCTGCCCCATCCCTGGAGGGGTTCAAGGCCAGGCTGGACGGGGCTTGGAGCAACCTGGTCTGGGGGGAGGTGTCCCTGCCCAGGGCAGGGGGTTGGGACTGGATGATCTTGAAGGTCCCTTCCAACCTGAACGATTCTATGATTCTACAATCTTCCAGAATAAACATAGACGCATGAGCTATGCTTGAAGCCCGTTTTTTCTTCTTAGGCAGAGATAAGGGAGAGACACAGCTCCACACATGGCCAAAGACCATCTACCTGTGCAGGCTCCTTCCTGCCTGGCAACAAAATCGTAGAATCATAGAATGGTTTGGGTTGGAAGGGACCTTAATGATCATCCAGTTCCAACCCCCTGCCCTGGGCAGGGACACCTCCCACCAGACCAGCTTGCTCAAAGCCCCATCCAGCCTGGCCTTGAACCCCTCCAGGGATGGGGCAGCCACAGCTTCTCTGGGCAACCTCTTCCAGGCTCTCACCACCCTCACAGCAAAGAATTTCTTCCTGAGATCTCATCTCAATCTCCCCTCTTTCAGTTTAAAACTGCTGCTGTCAGCGGGACAATCCATCCAGCCTGTTCCCGAGCCCTCTTCTTCAAGGACACCCAGGAGCCAGCTGCAGACAGGCCCAATGGTCACCCCCCCCACACTCCCGGGTATATTCTTAACAACTTTGAGCTTTCTCATGGCCAAGACTTCGGCACATGATCTTACAGCGACAAAGGTAAAAACTTGAAAGTGAAATACAACCCCGATAGAGAAATTCCTCTGGCAGATCTTCTTTCCCTCACCCCTTCTCACCCTGCATTTTCATGAAAGGACAAGATGCAAAAGAGGAGAAAGATTAGAGGAACAGGTGCACATCTCGGGTCCCGTCTCACCAGGGGCCACAAATAAAGCCAGCAGGAATAGTGACAGAGACGCAGAACCACAATGCAACCAATCTTCCAAAGTGAACAAATTTAGCGTAAGCGTCTCCCCAGTTCCCTTGGTCACTTAAAATGGAGGGAACTGCAAAATGGAGAGAAGAGGCAGAAAAGCCACCCACTGCCCACCATGGCTGGAGGGGACGACGAGGGGCTGGTGAGGAAATAAGGCTCCGTAAAGGAAACGTCACCCTCAGAAACAGAACCATAGAATTGCCTGGGTTGGAAGAGACCTCTCAGATCATCTGAGTCCAACCATCAACCCAACACTGACAAAACCCATCCCTAAACCATGTCTCTAAGCACTATGGCTGCCTGGCTTTTAAATACCTCCAGGGATGGTGACTCCACCACTGCCCTGGGCAGCCCGTTCCCAACAGGGAAACATCCTTATCTTTAATTGCTGGTTTATTGGGTGGGGATGGAACCGGGCACATAATACAATGAGGTAATTAAGGTGGTATTTGCAAGAGGGGCAGGAAGCAGCTCCGCTTCCTCGTTACCCAGGATGTGTCAAGTGCAGTTGCTGACACTGCGCTGCCTCCGAAAGGTCTGTTAATAAATATTTGCTTAGTATATTGTAACTTGAGCGTAGGAGAGAAAACGAATCCCCCCCGTATTAGCACACTATAGACAACCCCTGCAAACCTCACGTACCTTTCATAGCAAAGGGGAGAAGAACATTGCTCTTTCTCTTTGGAGGAGTAAGTTCTTCACAGAGAAAACCTCTACTGTACACATTTGAAAGAACCACCTATGTTTCCTCATCTTTCCCTACAGAAAATCCAAGGAGGTTCACCCCACAACATAAACTACTCCAAGGAACCCACCTGGAGACATTCGTGTTCAACCTGCTCTGGGTGGACCTATTTTGGCAGGGGGTGGGACTAGATGATCTCCAGAGGTCCCTTCCAACCCCATATCATTCTGTGATTTTGTGAAGCCAATTATTTATAGAAGTTTATGGTTTTTATCACAAAAGCAATGGGATTGCTTCTAGTAAATTCAGCAAGAACCAGAGAAAATATTTCAAATTAAGCCAGCTTATATGAGAAAATGAGGACAAGCTACCGCGTATCTGGAGCAACTTCCTCTTCAGAAAAGTACAGATTTGCACAAAACCCCCCCAGTCCTTGCCTCTATCCACTCAGGGCCTGTCCCTCTCGTTTCCAACAACACTACAATATATATGCAGTAGAATATTCCACTTCCAGGTCTCAGTCACACAAACTCACACTTGGGCACCTTCAAGAAATGCTTTGGTGCCCCAAAGCAGAACTTGTGTTTTACAACCTGAAACCAGCATCCACCAAAAGCTTCGAAGTGTCACCCGAGACAATAATGTGCCTGAGCAGGTGGGAAAACGTATTAGAAGAGGTTTTTTTATTCCCCCCATCAAATTTCTTTTGTTTGTTCTGTGAAAAAAAGATAAAGGGATATGAACTACAGTTTTGGAAGCAAAAAACTATTTTTTAAATAGATTTCAGATTGAAAGCTTTCACATTGGTTCATTTTAAGAAGGTGAAGTGACACCTGCATATCACAGACCCTCTGCTACTGGAGCTGCAGGATGAGCAGTAAACACTGGAACCCCACGGAGAAAATTCAGAACAGATGAACTACCACACACGCGGGACTTCACTTCATTAACGTATAATATGATCCAAACGATAAATCATAGCTCATGAACCGTAATGTTACAATCACCTACGAGAAGTCTGACTTGAGAAGCCATTAGAAGCATGAACTTCATAAAAGTGTGGAAAAAACTTTAATGAGATTCTGAGAATATAGCCCCGTTACAGTGAAGTTTGGTGTTTCATCTCCGCAGAAAAAGGTCTTCCCCTGATTAAAAACTGCCATTTTTTCTTATTATTATGGGCATCATACTCTGCCAGTACCATTTAAATTCTAATCTTCCCAGCAATGGGACTGAAAGCTGGCGTTTTTTTGAAGATTAAATCATTCTTAGGTATTTCCAAATATACTTGTTTGGCTTTTTAGTCAAAATATTTACATTTAACTCTGAAGCGATTATTAAAAAGAAAATATGATAGTGTGGGTGGGGTCAGGTAGATCATCTCAGATGACTAAACTTCCTTCTCAGTAGCATTTATTTTTTAATTACTGGTGAATACAAAACTAAAGTGAATAATTCTCTAAGCCACACTGAAGTTAAGCTCTTTCTCTGTCAGTTCCTGATGTTTGCCAAATACATCTGTCACTAAATGCACTGGGAGTTGACACAGCATAAAAATTTGTAACCAGGTACGGCCTCCAACCCAAGATAATTACTTCAGTGTAGACATGATCAACCAAACTTCTATCAAAGCTAATCGTGTTGTCTCATTTAGCAATTAAAAAGACAGCTGCTGAATGGGTTACTCTTTAAAGTTCAAGTACTATTGACTAAGGTTCAATTTCCATGATAACATATAATCAATAACATATAATATAATAACATAGCTTGCCAAACAGCTATGTCTTCACTGCACCGCCTCTGCTGTGAAAACAGGCTGAGAGAGTTTGGAGGGTTCAGCCTGGAGAAGAGAAAGTAGAATTTTCTAGGTTGGAAGGGACCTTTAAGATCATCTCGTCCAACCATCAAAGAAGGTTCCAGGGAGACCTTAGAGCCCCTTCCAGTCCCCAAAGGGGCTCCAGGAGAGATGGGGAGGGACTCTTGATCAGGGAGGGGAGCCATAGGACGAGGGGGAAGGGTTTTAAACTGAAAGAGGGGAGATTGAGATGAGATCTCAGGAAGAAATTCTTTGTTGTGAGGGTGGTGAGAGCCTGGAAGAGGTTGCCCAGAGAAGCTGTGGCTGCCCCATCCCTGGAGGGGTTCAAGGCCAGGCTGGATGGGGCTTGGAGTAACCTGGTCTGGTGGGAGGTGTCCCTGCCCAGGGCAGGGGGGTGGAACTGGACAATCTTTAAGGTCCCTTCCAACCCAAACCATTCCATGATCCTATGATTCAGGTGCTACAAGGTGTGTTTGCAGAGCCCTGAACTGCTTCAAGGTTGGTTTTTTGCTTTTTTTTTTTTTTAAAGTGAGACAGCCTTCATCACAGAGACAGTAAATCTGTTCAGTGTGAAAACATAATGAAAGATTATGTTTATTATCTTTAAATTATATTGGATATTATTATATTTAATATCTTTAAAATAAACATAAAATGTGAAATTGTAAGTCTGGATAATGAATATGGTTACAGAAATTCAAATGTCAAGAAGGCAGCCTGAAAGTGCTACTTGCACCAATTTACTCTGATTTTGGAGGGGTGTTAGATATAACGCCCCATTGCACAGATGGAAACCAGTCCATTACACTACGTGTCTACTGGGAACCCTTCCCGCGGGCTCTAATGGCAAACAGCCCAACCCACCGCTTATTCTTCACTGCTGCTATCAGAGATGGGTTCAGGGGACAGAAAGACACCTCTGTTAAATATACTGCACACAACGGTGCTACCAAGTTGTGGATTCGCATTAGAACATTTATGCCAGGCTACTGAATTGAAGAAGATGGAGCTCTTAACTAAAATTGCAGGGTTTGTTGGGGTTTTTTTTGGGTTGGTTGGTTTTTCTAAGCACTGCATTGGGTATGACGAAAAGGTACTTTGAAAACAGTAAGAACTTAACGTCTGGTATTTTTCAGAAATCCCTTAAAAACTGCCACACGTGCACAGCCAGTTACACTAATTCCCAGTATCAAGAAAAAATTTGTGGGTCACCAGTTTGACTGTTTTGGGACATTCTGTACCAGGCCTGGTACCATTAGGTCTTAAAGATTATTTATTGGCCTAATAATTTGACTCATAAACTCTTCAAATCCCAAACCCTTGCGCGACACAGGGACGAGATCTGAGAAGCAAACTAAGTTTAACAGGAAAACTGATACTGAAACAACGTTAAAGGTGTTTTACCCTGGATTTTTTTAAAAGCACCTACAAACACGCAAAGTGTAATACTATTCCCAGGAAGGTCACTGGAGCTTGGCCTCTCGTTTAAGCGGTATCAGAGTGAGGAAAGGCAAAAATCAGTCAGGGTTTGCTTTCATAATGTCATGGATACTTTTAACAAGTATTTTTTCGGTGCGCAGCAGCACCAGAAGGGCACCCATACGAAGGAAGTTTCCTATTTTTTTTATTTACGTTACCAAACAGTATTCACTCACTCCAGACTGTTTGGTGGGAGAAGAAACAGAAGGGACCACGCACTTCTTCCCTAAATGTCGAAAGCTGACGACTCCACATATATTCTTACATAAATATATATATATATATATATATAAATACCTCTGGCTTTCTAAGGGTTTCAGCTTCTGGCCGAAGCGAACGGGAAAGGTGGAGGGGTGAGTTCTGAGTGCAATCAGCAAGTGAGCAGACAATAACCGTACGCCTGTGTGCCCCGCAGAGGTGATAGCAGGGAAGAGATGGGGCCACTCTATCAGCCGGCGGTGGGCTATATTCCTGGCCAAGGCTGATAAGCCCCACTCCCGCATGGCCTTATTTAGCCAGACTTCTCTGCTGACACGCCAAGGCACGGTAACGAGCCCCTGTGGTGTTTCCAACACTGAGAGGCTTCACCTCCTCCTTTTACTAAAAGCCTAACAAATATTAAATAGGTTGGTGTCATAAGGCGCGCTGAAAAAGTCTTATTTAAAAACACTCTGCCACTGATGAAACTGCATCCGTAACAGCACTTAATGTGGGAACGCAATGCAGACCGAAAAAACCCGGGCACAAAAAAATTGCAGACTTTTTCATAATAGAGCTATTGACTCTCTTCTGAAGGCTACGGACATGAGAAGATGTTCAATGAGCCTGTAACTTGGGAATGACTATTTTTAAGAACGAGGATAAGTTAGCAGTTTCGCTCTCTAGAAGTAATATGACCTGAAAATAAAACTTTTCATGCACTTTTTACCTACATACCACTACTACGCTAGTCAGGGTAACTCTTTTCCCAAGTACCTCGAGCTACGTTTATTCTATGGTATGACACATGTGAGAAAAGAACATTTTTACTAACGCTGAAAACCATCTGGTACCTTCAGAACCACTTCACTGGTCTCACGCTCTCATAACCAGTGGATTTGTCCTGATTCTTTGAAGACATTTAACAGTACGATGCTTTACCGAAGTCATTTCAGGAAATCACGGCTGCTTCCATGAATGATACTGCTGTCCCTTAACTTGTATATTGCAAATATATTTACAACCATCAAGATAAATTAGCAGAGCACATGCTGTTAAAGCGCGCATCTCTGAGGTTTTGTCATCATGTTTCACTTACTTGCTAAGTTGTAAAATCAAGTAAGCCGTGATGGGTCTCGTAAGTCATTAGCATGAATTAACAAGATTCTGGTGTATATTATTTCACAGCTTCTGCCAAAAGGTCAGCTCTTGAATACAGGAGATCCACTGAACCTCACATATTTAGCTTCCTTTGGAACTTTGATAAAATATTCTATTAAAACACACTCTGTATTGCACCATGCCATAAGTCATGTTAGCTAAAACACTCAGGTCATATCCTATTTTTTTTTGAGTGGAGGCTACATGGCCTTCACCGCTGCAGATGTACAACAGCATTTGTCAGATTTTATCCTGAGAGCAGACCGGTCTCATAAGGCAGCACTTTCCTTTGTACACGTGGAGGGTCTGCGCATACGCCTGACTGAAGAACATACACAACAGCATCACAGAATGATCTGGGGTTGGAAGGAACCTCTGGAGATCATCCACTCCAACCCCCTGCCAGAGCAGGGTCACCCAGAGCAGGTCCCACAGGAATGTGTCCAGGTGGGTTTGAATGTCTCCAGAGAAGAAGACTCCACCACCTCTCTGGGCAGCCTCTGCCAGGGCTCTGCCA
>VXAK01028293.1:22185-44079 GCA_013399435.1 Arenaria interpres
CCTCTGCTGTACCCTCTCCAGCAGTTCCCTGTCCTTCTTGAACTGGGGAGCCCAGAACTGGACCCAGTGCTCCAGATGAGGCCTCACCAGGGCAGAGCAGAGGGGCAGGATGACCTCCTTCAACCTGCTGGTCACACTCTTCCTGATGCACCCCAGGATGCCATTGGCCTTCTTGGCCACAAGCGAACATAAATCCAGAAACCAGATTCTCATGTAGAGCAATTAAACACAAAACTGTATCCTCAGCTAGGCAAACCCCGGGCGCCATTTCCAGAAATATGGATGTCCTGAGCAACCGGGCTGACCCGCCTTTCTAGAATCTGTTCTGTCTGTCTCCCTTACTCATACTGAGGTTACCGTACTCAAAGTTCAGTTTTTTGGGACAGTGTGTAGAACAGCATAGCATTCCACACGAGTAACAGCAGACGGAATGCGACATATGGATTCACGACAGAAGCTTCAGTGGTTGCAAAGGGAAAGGACTAAAAAGTTTTATAAGTTCTTTTACGGTTCATAAAACAAGCCCAGAATTTTAGTTTTCCTGGGAATTACGAAGAGTGGCTACCTAAGACACCACACTGAGAACCTAAAGGTTTCCTTCAGTGGTACCTGGGCTATCTCCGTACTTGGTCATCCCTTATGGGGTGACCTGGGAACCTGGGATGACCTTCTTATGGGATGACCCTGGGAACTTCTAGTATCTCAGCTTTGGCCTTTCAACAACCTGTGACCCCCACAAAACACCCAATTCAGCAAGAACACCACCCCACCAGTGGTGTGTCCCACTGTCACTGGAGACAGTGGGAGTCTTACTGTTGATGTCAGTGTGGCCAGCATTTAGTATTTCGCCCATGGATCATGTGAAGAATAAATTAAACACCTGCCAGGTTCTGCTCACACTTTCATTCTCTGAAGCTACAGGGTAAATGGACTATCAGTCATTTATCTGTTCTTTGATTAAAACTCTAGCAAGTAATGTTTCGTCTGCTCCTAAAGAGACCAACATCGCAGGAAGTACTTCAATAGGAAGGTGAATTTTTAAAAAACTCTTGACCAGTGGTTTTTTTCATGCGCTAACAGCAAGCTGTGTGCTCCTTCCCAGCTCCTCTTCACCGCAGAGTTAGCCCAGTAACAGCCCCGATGAGCTGCTGATCAGAGCACGTCAAGTCAGCTCTCCTCCGGAACGGAAGGGAGAATAAAAACCAGCAAAACAAACACCGTTCATTGCTATCATTATCTTTTGTTGCCTAATTGACCTCTAGGACTAATAAAGTGCACTGTAAGGTGTCCTTCAGGGTCATGACAGGGCAGGTTATTTCAAATTATAATACGGAAGCATTTGAGTCTTTTCATATTAAAATTCCACAAAACTCTCTCCATTTTGACAGCAATTTTTAGATCAATTCAATAAGAAAAGAATTTTCTCATACCGATAGTATTAATACAACCCTTATGCACGACAAGGATCCTGCTTTCACTTAGAAACACCAGAATCCGAATCATTCCAATCTTTCCTTGTTCTTGCTATTAAAGAACATGGGTCTCCTGCTTTAAAATGCTCATGCTTGAACTCACTGCTTTATTCACCAGTTTCAACATAATCCTCTTAGCTAAGTTGTTTTTGTTTGGTTTTTTTTTTTTAAATTATAAAAATCAGTGACTATTTCCTTTGGCGTAATAATAGTGATGAATATTATTTATGAAACGGTATTTCAGCAGCAGAAAGGCAGAAGAGACAGCCGTAACGCCTTGACAGTATTCTCTGTAGTGGCTCGTAATCCAGGGGCAGAGACTAGTAATTTCCTTTTGAGAAAAAACCCTAGAGACTTGAAGACTAGAAATCTGCAATTTCTCTCCTGGGAAGCCAGAAGGAAAAGAGAAAGAAACCTTCAAAACCAGCGCACTGATTTTGAAGGGTATATTCTTGGATTTAGACAAAACAACCCAGTTCTAAAAAAGTAAAACCCCACAGGAGATCATCTTCTCATTGCTCCTGTTGCTATTAGTGCATGTTTTTTGCTAACACCGGCAAGATGAGCTTAGAGCCCCTTCCAGTCCCTCAAGGGGCTCCAGGAGAGATGGGGAGGGACTCTGGATCAGCGAGGGGAGCCATAGGATGAGGAATAGTGGTTCTAAACTGAAAGAGGGGAGATTGAGATGAGATCTCAGGAAGAAATTCTTTGCTGTGAGGGTGGTGAGACACTGGAAGAGGTTGCCCAGAGAAGCTGTGGCTGCCCCATCCCTGGAGGGGTTCAAGGCCAGGCTGGATGGGGCTTGGAGCAACCTGGTCTGGTGGGAGGTGTCCCTGCCCAGGGCAGGGGGTTGGAACTGGACGATCTTTAAGGTCCCTTCCAACCCAAACCATTCTATGGTTCTACTCAAGGAGACACACGGCTCTGAGACCAGTCTCAGGTGAACTCTCAGAAGGTTCTGAAAAAGGCACAGGCTTCTTCCACTTATTTGTAAAGACCATCCCGGGTGAAAGCACAGAAAAAACCTTGCTGAGAAAAGTCTGAACCCTTTGCGTACGCACTCCTCCAGAAGCAGCACGGAAACGATACCAGCGTTGAGACGCCGCTGTACACACACTATGATAACCACATTTTCTAGCGCTGAATAAAGGGGAAAAGGCCTAGGATTGTGCCTCTGTCTGCTGGCATTGTTTCTGAACAACTCCGAACAAGTTAATGGGATACATCAGAGTATTTCAACAAAAGGTGCCCAATTACCTCTCAGGATGTTCTCATGCCCTTTAACCAGCTGATTATACGGAGAGTCTTTTCCCTTTGCATGCCAAGGGATTGCCCTGATGGCATCATTTCCTTTCTTCAGGCATTCGGGCTTCTTTTTTTTTCTTTTTTTTTTTCTTTCTCCTTACAGCTACACAATAGAAAAACAAACAGCAGGAAAGGATGTAACTGCGGGCCGAGGTGACACTCGGCTGACCTTAGGATACAGGCGGACTCGCCTCGTCAAGGACAAAACCTCGCAGCCCCATCGCAGGCGACTCCTCCACAGGCAACAACAGTTCCACTGCAAAACATCAGCTTTTTGCCTCAAAGAAATAATAATAATAAAAAAAAAGCCAAGAGTTTCCAAAGTCACCCCATCACAAGCATTTCGGATGAGCATTTCAGTCAACTATCCATGCATTTAAACAAGCCTCTTTTTTTTCCCCCTTCCATTCACCAAGACAAAGAGAATTCTTTGAGTTACAGCCTCAATTTACTACTGGTACTATGTATGTGGTCAAGTACTGGAATAGTGAGAGAGATAAGTCACTTCAGATCTTGAAGATAAATTTAGAGAAAAATCCTGAAATGGCAAAGACTTAATTTATCTAAGGGAAGAGAAACAATTTTTCTCCTGCCCTTACAGGGATAGATTAACTCTAGAAAATCCTTTATTTCAAATGATACAGAAACTGCAGGAAAAAAAAGCTCTACAGTGGTCATCGTGACCAACTCTCCTCTTCCAGAAGTAAAGAGCTTTCTAGAAAAATGACTCATCTTATTTCAGAGTACCATGGCCCTCAGCAGTGGATCTGATCTAAATGACTATTCATTACAAGACAGCCCCCTGCCAAAAAAAAGCCACAAACCAAGAAAACATCAGACGTGGGTGACCGAAAAAAGGAAGGAACTTATCGTATAAAAGCAGCAGCATTTTCAAATTTTGAAGTGATAACAGTTATCAGAAGCTTTCAGTAAATCCTACTTTTAACCTTTTGAATGAAAACAGATATATGTGTGTATATATATATAAAAAAAAAAACAAGATGTATTTGAAACTCTGAAAGAAGATGTGCTGTAAACCCAAACCTGTTTTCAGTTGATGTGCTGGAAAATGCAGATTTGTGAAAGGCACCCAGCGTGAGAGCAGCAGCCAACAGGAATCGGAGGGTTATATAATTTGGTGGTTAAGCAAAGATATTTTTAGTGCTTTGCTAATCCATCTAATGCATTTCTTTCCAAGAGAAGAAAAGGCATTACGCTGATAGCAATAACAGGGCCAAACCACGGGGATATTGACAAGGAATTTACATTTTCTAGCAAACAAAAAAAGCACCTGAATTTATTTGTATCGGTGACCATTCCTAAGCCTTATCAGTGACTGGGAATGGGTGACACTTATACATAAATAACCGAACAGAAAAGCTAAGACAAAGAAGGAAAACTTTCACAGAAACGCTTCGAGCAGCAATCTCGTAATTCAAAACAAGCTGACGACACCCCAAGATAATCAAGCAAATTGGTAATTAGGTGTCTAGGCAATTTCTGAGTGGCGTATGAAGTTTGTGCTACATGGGAATCCTGAAGCAACTTCTACTTTTCTGGATAAAACAGCACTTTTTGGGGAACAGACAATAAAGCATAAAGAGATGCTAATATAATTTTATAACAGCTCTAAAATTCAAGACTTCCAATTTTTTCTCTCTTTCTTACTACACTGTTGCTGCATTAATGTTAAATGCTTATTCTATTAAGAAATACATTCTTGAGATCATACTTAAGATTTCACAGAAAAGTAGGACTATGAAAACCAAGAAAAGGTGGGTTTACCAGGCTTACTATTGGGGATATTAACAGAATCTTGCTATTCATTTCCCCTCACGTTCTACTTCACGTTCATCTCATATTTAAACTGAAACCGTGGGAATAGGAGGGGCAAAGCACATCAAATATGTCTTTCTGAACAGTAAATATTCTTGAAAAGAACTTGGATTGAAACACTCCTAACTGAAGCAAAATAGAGTGGACTTAACTGTTGAAAGGTCTTATTTAATCTACTTTAAAGTCTCCTTTATGAACAGATGGAAATGTCCAAGTTGCACCCAGAATGCTTGTTTCCTCAGCTGATCCGCACCCAAGCAACTTCCATTTCCATCGCCCTTGAAACTTCTACTTGCAAAACGAGACAATTCAGTGTCAATAAGCAGAGGAAAAGATCAGAACATCTCAAAGATGTGAATTAGTTTTACTAAGGAAAAGATAATAAACCGTTTCAGAGTCAGAGAGATGATACCAAATGGTTCTAAGTGTGACAGTGAGTGTATAAAAGGAGATAATCCAAGAGGAAAGCGTCACCATAATCCTGCAAAGTGAATTTCTATGCAGAACCAGAACTATTATCTTGGCTGGATTAAGCAGTGCTAGGTTATACATCCACTCCAAGTGCATTTTCACACGCTGGCAAATTCATTCTCTTTTTTGGAGAAAAGTATCTTTTTAAGTATCAAGTTGGTACACTGAAAGCAGAACAGAATTCCTTTAATTGACCAAGAAAGCAGGGTTTCTGTAGATAGTTTAAGCCGACTTTTCTCAGACTGGCCTGTGGAGACTCAGTCAGGATGTTCTTTGAACTGCCAACCAAAAGTGCCTGCATTATTACAAACAGCTGACTAAATATGTTGTGAAACAACAAAGGAGTGGAAGCCAACTCAAGGCTTTGGCCAGACCGATGCTTGTAGGACCCCTACTCAAACACCAGGGCGCAATGCAACATTTCTGAGGAGTCTTTTTTATACTGGTCCAAAATTTAATAATGGTCTATATCGAAAGGATTCCAGTCTGCCTTTCTCATTGTTCATCATGCTGTCCACTACGGTCCACAGCCAAAGTCCATCGTGTTACGCAGGGACTATATCCCTTAGTCACTCACAGCTCACAACTTCAGTATCATTAGACCTCAAGACCACTTTTCTAGCTTTTTAATCATCGTAAGTGCAAGGAGCAGATGAATTCAAATCCAACGGCCGTTGCATCTCAAAGTAGGAACTTAGAAGAGAACTGTTAAAAGCCAGTTAGAGCACGTTCTGATCAACTAGAACGTGAAGAAAACACCAAATCAAATTTAGCCCTAACTCCTTGGTGAACTTACTCAGAACTACAATTTTGACTCATTGCTCTCTGTATTCGTTGTCCACAGTCCCAGTAAAATGAAAAGCTAAATGTCATCCACTTTTCTAACCCTTCTGCTAACAAAGGTTCATCCCAGAAGCTCCACTAAGCAGTTTTTCCACCAGAAATGCATTGCATCCGTGCATAACACAGCCACAGACTTTGACCTGCAAAAATGCTCAGTGCCTTTTCTTTGTAACTAGCAGTGGTACAGCAAATTATATTGCTTATAACGTTCAACTATGAACAAGTAATATAACTAGATTTTTTTGCAGGTGATCTGAATTTCGAGTATACAAAATATACACGCGTTTTTATTTGTCCCACTTCAGTCTTTCAACAAAACCTATTTCTGAACTAGGTATAAACTCCGCATTAGGAAAAACCCAGATATTGCACACCCAAAGAAACATCGCTTGGGATTGTAAAGCATCCAGTATTATTTTTTTTTCCCCTTATAATTCATTATCAGTTGAGAATATAAACCAATCGGGATTCCTATTTGTACAATGAAGACCTCCCAACATGAATTAAGTTTGGCACGAGGAATCTACCCACCGTGAGGAGAGAGAGGGAGCCTCTTCATCAGAAACTATCAACTAATTAACTTCTACAGATCTGTACAAATCAAACATTTTTGAGTATCAGAAGAGGTCAACGGCTTCTCTCTTCTGTTTATACATATGGAACTGATAAAGGCCATTCCCACCTTCGTTGCTGATCTGTAATTCCCAGAAACATACTGTTCCCTGAAGCACAAAACAATCCCAGGAATGGTAATACAGTTACCGACATTACAGAATGTGCATAATTACTAGATCTTTAGTGAAACTGAGATTAAGCCCTTGGTCAAGGAAAAAGACTCCTAAATGTAAACACGAAGCATTCTGACACCCGGCACCTTTCGACTCACGCTCTAGACTTTTGGTTCCCTTATTATTCCTGAAAGACATGTTGTATCTTACTGCTTGGCAATACGTTCTTTACCTTCAAGATGTTCCCAAGATGCTTATACAATTGACATCATAAATTCCTGTAAGTGCCAGAGCTCCAAAAGTGAACTCGGTCTGAATGCACACACACAGAGCCACTTCCTATGGAGTCACTTCAGCTCAGTTATAACCGAGATTTCTTGCTGTTCTTTCTTTTCCCAATGGAAACCAAGTTTCTAACCATCAACAGGTATTAAACCCTCGCTCCAAGTAAGAGCAAGTCAGGGCTATGATGCACGTCTGCATCTGCCAAAAGACACCACCTCAACAGGGAAAATCTTGGAGTCTTGTTTGTTTCCACGTTTGGAAGTTAAGTCCTTATACGTCGCTCTAAGACTGACATAATCCAACACCTTTATTTATGAAGTGGTCTAAAAATTCAGAGAAAGAAAGAGCTTTGAAATGACTCGCCCCCAAACCAGACAGCAAAGTAAAAGCAGCAGCAAAATGACCTCTCCCTCCTCTTATATGTGCCAGTAAAGTGAGGCAAGCACAAACTGGAGATGCTGCACTACAGCAGTAACACAATTAACTGATTTCACATCAGTCAGACGCTAATGAGGAAACTTCTGGTTTTCAAGTACAAACCAGTAATACCATCTTGTCCCATCAATCCCTGCTTTCAATGTAGCAGGACCAAAGCACGGCATTCCTCACCAGAAAGTCTTTGGGAATTCAGTGAAGGAAATGAAAATTAAAAAAAGAGAAGAAATGCTTAAGTGAATAAAAAATTAGTTCAGAAACAGAGTATAATGGGATAGATTCACTGATTGCTTTTCACCCCTGGATACCCACAGGGCTCAGGGCTGAGAAACCAGCACATTCATAAACCTTGGGAAAAAAGGTGCGAAAAGTGGCAGAACTTGGGACCGTCAGTGTCTCAGAAGAGGGATCTAAGGGACAACTGATGATGCTCAGATGGCTGGAGCCCCTCTCCTGTGAGGACAGGCTGAGAGAGTTGGGGGGGTTCAGCCTGGAGAAGAGAAGGCTCCAGGGAGACCTTAGAGCCCCTTCCAGTCCCTAAAGGGGCTCCAGGAGAGATGGGGAGGGACTCTGGATCAGGGAGGGGAGCCATAGGACGAGGGGGAAGGGTTTTAAACTGAAAGAGGGGAGATTTAGATTAGATCTCAGGAAGAAATTCTTTGCTGTGAGGGTGGTGAGACCCTGGCCCAGGTTGCCCAGAGAAGCTGTGGCTGCCCCATCCCTGGAGGGGTTCAAGGCCAGGCTGGATGGGGCTTGGAGCAACCTGGTCTGGTGGGAGGTGTCCCTGCCCAGGGCAGGGGGTTGGACTAGATGGTCTTTAAGGTCCCTTCCAACCCAAACCATTCAGTGATTCTATGAACTGCCAAGAAGGGCTGCGCAAAACTCACTGGTCACTCTTAAATCGAAAATGAAGTTCAATTTAAGTTAAGAGTGATGTGCAAGGCAGAAAAACCCTAAATTAATACGTAAAGTAAGGGCTTGGGGGTGACCTCAGGAACAATCTCTTTGCAGGCTACGTCTTTACAGCAGAGCTGGGAAAACATCTGAAGAGGGCAACAAGAATAATCAGAAGGTCGTTTCAGATATTAAACATCTACATGGGCTTGAGGGGAGACAAGTTCATAAGGCGAACTTGACTCCTGGACACCAGCCACAGGCACATCTGCCTCCTGGACAACGAGCGCAAAGAGCTGGGGAAGAATGAAGAAGCAGAAAACATAAAGACAAATAGAGCAGTAATAAAAGAAGAAAAACACAGCGAGGTGGCCAAAAGAAAGCAAGTCAGTGTATGAAAATATGCACCAGTGTCTACTAGATGTACAAAACCAGAAACATCTATTAATTGCTAGAAAAAAAAAAAAAAAAGAGAAGTCAACTCATAATATGTATTACTGATCCGTCAGTATTCAAACAAACAGTATTACTCATGGAACTACAGAAAATTAATCAATTATTATTTGGGAAATACAGAATTAGATCAACGTAGGGGGCATTAACTAAATCATTTAAATGACTATTTTTCTGCTATAGTTGTTCACTGAAAAACGTCCTACTCTGTAGAATCCTGATCAGCAACGTTACCGTCAGGTGACAGCGCGGTTTCTTATTTCTTTGAAAGCTTCTGTATTAATCGGTTCCGTCTTTGAGCTAAACATCAAGTAAATTACTCAAGCACTGACTTGTACTACTAGTCACATGTATGTTGTTGTACCAAATGCAGCAGAAATATAAAATATCTTTTTGATTTTGAAAATAGTTTCATAGCAATCAATAACGGGAGTCTAAGGGCTTTACACGAAGGTTCCTGCATGACTAACCAGTAAAAACGATCCAGATTTTGTTTTTTTAAATGGAGATTTTATTTCCATCACAGAAACTCTCCTGAAAGTCAGCAGAGACAGATGATGTTTGCGGCTTATCTTCTGAACAATTGTTGTAATACAGATCAAAACTGAGATGCTGGGCAAAAACTAAGGCAAGAAGCTGCAAAACAGCTCATCCTCTTTGGCTACAAAAAAAAATTATTAGTCTTTTGTTAGTGTATCTCAGTACCATTAAAAAAACCCCAAACACTTGTGTTCTCACATACATCTGCCATGGACTGCCACCGTAAAGATTCTTTCAGCTCCTAAATTAAGTATTCTGGAAACAGGGCAAAAAATCCTTACCCATCTGAACAAAGAAACATTTCAAGGAGGTTTGTATATTAAAAAAAAAGGCTTTCTTATATGATTATTTTAAAAGCAGTGGTGCAGTGTTGCTTCCTTTCTGTTTTGAAAGCAGCGAATATTTTCAATATTACATTAAACATCTCCTGATTGTAAATAAGTGAGAAAAAAGCAACTCCAGTGTAACAATTCTGTGTCTAATACAAACTCGAAGTAAGGCTGGCTGCACTCCAGAACTGCCTCTTTAAAAATAACATATAGATCCCTGTTCAGACTTCGGGCTGCAGGCAGGTGTACTGGATATAGGTAATTCGATCAAAAAGTTACATACCCGAGGCTTTCTTAATTTTCCAGCTGTGGGAAAGCACAGGAGCAATTCTGCATACTTTCAGCCACGTAATCTCACTGCCTTAAATACTAAGCAAAGAAATCAAATCCGTGTAGCGATGTTTATACAATTTGTGTGTTCCAAACAGATGTACTATTAATTCCCCAGCAAATAACAGAGGAACGGTCCAAGACTGTATTCTTTTACCAGCGCACTGTTTGTGAAATCTGAGTGAAAACGCGCCCCGCTGAAGGTAGCGGTGTAACTCCCACGGGATTCAAGGAACATATGGTTTCCTCTAAAGAATGCGGAATTAACATTAAAATTACTATTCATAGCAGTTGGAGACTTAATTTTAAGTTTTACCACAGCGCTTTCGTTTGTTATCTTCAACCAGGCTAACGCAGTAAAATGATCAAAACCGATGTTGTTTTGAACCTAAGGCACCTTGTGCTGAAGCAAGCGGCTTTATATAAATACCTTTGGGATGTGTTGGCTCCTGTTCCTAAGCACAATGTTCATATTTCAGCTATAATAAGCACAGCACCTCACAGACGTGCGAGGCACCGGTCTTGCGAGTGTCCAGTTTAGTTTCTTGAGTCAAGTGAGATCGGCGGAGTCAGCTAAATCCAGCGCGGAAAGCCGTGTGTGGGGCACATCATTCAGCGCCGTTTGGGATGATTGGCAGCTGCCATCTAGTGTGGACACCAACTACACGCCCACACGTGTAGAATTCCAGCCCTCCCTGGAAATCGCGGTTGGTTCAGGTCAAGCTGAGAGCACTGGTCAGACAGGGCAACGAACGCAAGAAAGGAACTGGCTCCTGAAGCCTTCAGTCCTTCCTGATGGTTCACAAGAACAGGGGTTGGAAGGGACCTCTGGAGATCATCCAGTCCAACCCCCTGCCAGAGCAGGTCCCACAGGAACGTGTTCAGGTGGGTTTGAATGTCTCCAGAGAAGGAGACTCCACCACCTCTCCGGGCAGCCTCTGCCAGGGCTGTGTCAATGTAAAGAAGATCCTCTTCATGGATGGAACTCCACAGGATGGAACTTCCTCTGTTCCAGTTTGTGCCCGTTCCCTCTTGTCCTGTCCCTGGGCCCCACTGAAAAAAGCCTGGCCCCATCCTCCTGACACCCACCCTTTCAGTATTTATAGGTGTTGATCAGATCCCCCCTCGGTCTTCTCCAGACTAAAAAGACTCAAGTCCCTCAGCCTTTCCTCATCAGAGAGATGTCCTAGTCCCCTCATGATCTTGGTAGCCCTTTGCTGTTCCACACACCACACACAAACCCACCACACGCAGCACAGCGTACTGAAACTTACTCTGAGTTAAGGTTATGAAAAATATAAGCAGTTTCTTATATCTAACAGCTGTAGTGTGAACACCAGTGCTCTGGGGCAGACAACTGAGCTGGCGGGCCAGAAGGAGGAGCTGCCCAGGGACTTGAAGCCAAGGCCAAGCACCCAGCCACAGGGTAAACCACAGCTCTCTAAATCATCCTCAGCATTGAACACTACAGTAAACCAGTGACTGGCTCCAGGAGGCCACTGTGACAGCGAGGGAGTGCAGGGACCCAGAAAAGTCCAGGCTGTAGTGGTGGGAATGCTCCCAAAGAAAATCCAGTCCCTCAAGGGGCTCCAGGAGAGATGGGAAGGGACTCTGGATCAGGGAGGGGAGCCATAGGACGAGGGGGGACAGTTTTAAACTGAAAGAGGGGAGAGTGAGATGAGATCTCAGGAAGAAATTCTTTGCTGTGAGGGGGGTGAGAGCCTGGCCCAGGTTGCCCAGAGAAGCTGTGGCTGCCCCATCCCTGGAGGGGTTCAAGGCCAGGCTGGATGGGGCTTGGAGCAACCTGGTCTGGTGGGAGGTGTGCCCTGCCCAGGGCAGGGGGGTTGGAACTGGATGATCATTAAGGTCCCTTCCAACCCAAACCAGTCCATGATTGTATGACCTTCCTCCTGTGGCCCCACCACCAACTGGAGGCTCTTTCCCAGCCACGCAAAGCAAGCTGCTCGGGACACAGGATCCCAACCGGAGTTTCAGCAGTTTCTATTAAAAAAATAAAGGCTGAAACGAAGCCATAGCATCCGTGGACTTGGACGCAAACATGTTAAAAATAAAACTGAGCTGTCTAAAAAAGCTACACTGAAAAAGAAATGGCTGCAGAAAAGACACCAGTTAATCCCCCTTCGGTGCTCCCCTTAAAAGCCCTTCCTGACTGGTCACTGCCAGCTGAGCCCAGACCCCTAATTAGCAAGGAGGAACCGCTCTGTGTTATTAGTTGCAATTTATTAATCTTACTGTTATCTTGATCTTGGGTCCTTTTGCCAACTTCTTTCTCTTTGCTGGGGCAGTGCCCTTTTCCCCGGCAGCAAGGTGTGTGGCCAGGGCAGTGTGTTTGTGCGGTGCCTGACACAAAGGCACCATTATCCCCCACCGAACCTCAGGGACCGGTGTAATGAAAACCCCTTACAGCGTCGCTTTTCAGGTGGTCACAAGGTTCCCACAGCATATTAAGAGAGTACACCTTACTTAAAACCCACTCGCAACTTCGGAGTGATTAGAAGTATCAGCTTCTGTGGAAAAGAGAATAAAAAAGGAGATACAATTCCTTAACCTGCTTGTTTCATCACCTGAGAGATCTATGGAGTATAAGGAAAAATATGTCAACATGGAAACATTTTTGCTTTTGATTTCTTTCTCCTTTTTCCTCCACACACTGTCCTCTGATTGATGTTTCTTACTCTTACTGTACTTTTATCTTCTCCCTCTGTGTCCCTGAGAAGTTTTTTCCCTCGGAGAGTTAACACGGAAAGGAGAATTTCTAGTGGAGCATTAGCTAGAAAAAAATCTGAAGGAAGGAAGAAAAAGCTGAACTAAAACCCACCTGGCTCTGCGAGTTCCATTCCGAGCCCATATTATTGACCTTTTAGAAAGAATCTGGTACATAAAGGGTTGTACGTACACAAACATCATTCCTTCTGCTTCCAGTGCTACATGTTTACTTACAGGACTGATTCAAACAGCCAGCAATACTGAGGATTAAAAGAGGTTTATGGTCAAACTCTGAGAATTAATTCCAAAAATGTTTATACCACCATAAGCATTAATGAAGGCAAGTTAATATAATACATTGAATAGCGCCTCTAATGAGAACTTAAAGTGATTTTCATGCTAGGAAAGAAGTAGTCTAATACAATTCCAGTTCATACTGAGCTGCAGAGGGAAATCTCCTTCGAATAAGACACCTGGCAGCAATGAAAACTTCAAAATCCCCACAGTGAGAATTATTTGACAGCCCCGAAACAAGTCTCTATTTGACTCTTGGCTGAGCGGACATTTGGGGCTTTTTAACATCTTCCAAAGGGCTTTTCCAAATGTGCCTCTTCCAGTGTTTGAAGCCCTTCACGTGTGCTTGAAGTAACACAGGAAAGAATTTATTCAAAATTTCTGGAAGGCAGCTTTTCCTTTTAGGCACTCAGACCCAAAAAAGGCAGATAGAGTCAAGCTGACTGCTTTTAGCACAAACGGCCTAAAGATGAATTT
This sequence comes from Arenaria interpres, assembly GCA_013399435.1. Classification (NCBI taxonomy): domain Eukaryota; kingdom Metazoa; phylum Chordata; class Aves; order Charadriiformes; family Scolopacidae; genus Arenaria; species Arenaria interpres. The sequence goes on from VXAK01028293.1 coordinate 35,605, forward strand.
GAAACTAATTACTGCCTATAACAATGGTTTAAAAAAAAAAAGCAGCCTTTCAATATTTTAAAAGGGAAAAAAATATCAAACATACTTCTGAAATTCCTCAAATTCTGGCACTTTTTTACATTTACATCTTAATATTTTGTCTTAAATACAGCAGGTAAAACTAGAACACACAATCAAGACTGTTAGGCTGCGTTATCACTTTAAAATAATTTTTACCCATTGCTAATTTATAATCTGTTTCAGATACAAATTCGTGTGGCAGAGACTGGTAACTACTTCCCTGATCCAGCAGCTTTCTCTGAGACACGCGATTTTGTGATCTGCTATTTTTCAAGAAATGCTGCTATTTTATCTGAAACACCCCAGTACAAACGCCTCAAAACCCCGAAGGCTGAGCCAGGAGGGTCGATGTAAGTTCAGGTTCACAGAAGCATCATTTACCTCAACTTTTAGATTATCCTTTGTACACCAAACTGTGATTTTAGCTAAAGAAAGACTACCCAGGTTATTAAGGAGGACTTTTAGACATAAGAAGACATCAGGAACATAAAGGAAAACAGCGGTTGGTCTTGTTGACGACTGTGTGGACATCTGTCACGGGTCAAACCACCAGCCAAATCTGTCAGGACCAGCAGGGAGCTATGAAGAGGAGTATGGACTGGTTTCATTTGGCTGAGCAAACATTTTGGGAATAAACAATCCCAGAAGAACAGCACACAACTCAGAGCTGTGCTGGAAAGGAAGGTACCTGGCTCGGAGTCAGGGTTTTCGGCTCTTCGAAATGGAGACCTGGACATTCGTTGGTTTTGGGGGTGAAAAAAGGTCTATCTAGAGAGTTCTTCCACTGAGATACTGCAGGAATCACAGAATGATATGGGGTTGGAAGGGACCTCTGGAGATCATCTACTCCAACCACCTGCCAGAGCAGGTCCACCTAGAGCAGGTTGCACAAGAACTTGTCCAGGCAGGTTTGAATTTCTCCAGAGAAGGAGACTTCACCACCTCTCTGGGCAGCCTCTGCCAGGGCTCTGCCACCCTCACAGCAAACAAGTTCCTCCTCATGTTTAGATGGAACTTCCTCTGTTCATGTTTGTGCCTGTTACCTCTTGTCCTGTCACCAGGCACCGAGAAGAGCCTGACCCCTTCCTCTTGACATCCACCCTTTAAGTATTTATAGCCGTTGATCTGATCCCCACCTCAGTCTTCTCCAGACTCAAAAGACCCCAGTCCCTCAGCCTTTCTTCATCAGAGAGATGCTCCAGACCCCTCATCATTTTTGTAGCCCTCTGCTGTCCCCTCTCCAGCAGTTCCTTGTCCTTCTTGAACTGGGGAGCCCAGAACTGGACACAGGACTCCAGATGAGGCCTCACCAGGGCAGAGCAGAGGGGGAGGATGACCTCCATCCACCTGCTGGCCATCTTTTAATGCACCCCGGGAGACCATTGGCCTCCTTAGTCTTCTCTTCTAGAGTCTCTTCCAGATGAGCTGGCTCTGAGACAGTCAGCGCTAATGACTCTGCCAGTATGACAGTCCCTTCGTTCCCATGGCCTAGCTCCCACTGGTTGACACTAAAGGCCATGCTGAAACCTTGAGAGGTGGGCAGGGTTGTGTCATCCTTACTGGGCGAGTCCAACAGGCACTCACAGGTGAAGTTAATGTAAATCTTTATGCCCGATGTTGCCTGACTGGATGTGAGGTGTCTTTGCCTTTGACTCGGTGCCAGTACAGTTAGTGCAAAGGCAATCTTGAGCTGGAATCCTGCTGTCTATACTGGTGGCCATCGGACTGTCTCAGAGGGGTTCTTGGCTGAAAAACAAAAGGAACAGCCCACGGCCAGACCTGCACCTCAACTGATGCTTTCTGCTGCTGCACTGTCAAGAACACCTGTTCAAGACATAAACATTGTTTTTATGGACTGTTCCAAAAGAAGCAAATTTGAACTTCGTCCTTCACTACAACCGAAGGGAAAAACGGCGAACAAAATGCTTCAGAGACACGTCCCTTCAGACATCCTTCAGAGCTTCAGAGCGTGTCCCGTAAAGAGGACGCGCACACACCGTGGCTTGCAACATAATGGTCTCAGATGACAGCTTTTTAATAGCTTTATTTGGGCTCAAAGGGGTGACTCCCCTACCACCTCATTTTTTTTCAGAACTAGGGCTTTTTATGGACTGACAGAACACGAATGGGATCCAGTGATTTCTTAAAGTTAGCTACTACTGCTCTGCTTTGCTAATACGGTCCGCTGTCATATAATGCTTTACATATATTTATAGAAGTAATTGAGTAGATCCTACCCTCTGGTTACGTAGGTGACCAGTGCTCAGAACAGTTCTTTATCACTATGCTGAATTCCTTACTTTTGTGTCTCAACTAATTTTCACTATGAACCATCCCCGCATTCAAGCTTCCCCACGTATGCGTTTTTTTGGTCTTTTCTGTATTTTTTTTAGGACCGTCACAAAAAGGCTAGTGAGTGAGCACACAATACTGACCACACTAAATCAGGAATCAGTTGTTCAGCTCGAAGTGTAATGTGACATCTTCTTTCTAAAATAGCATGAAGATTTTCTTTCATGCACATTTCTGGGCTCTTTTTTTGGTTCACAGCATATTTCAAGAAAAGCCTGCCTGAGGAAACAAACTAAAACCAACAACGTAGAAACTGCCATAGAAACTTATTGTAAAGCATTAAAAATTAAACAGCTTTTTAAAAGAGCTCTCAGACTTAATGGTAAAACCTATTAAAACTGTCTATAATGATTTAATTTGTAACAATTCCACTTCAGATATATTTGCTTGGTTGTTGGTTGGGAGTTCAAAGAGAAAATGATCTTTTTTTCCCCACCTACTGATACCCGTACACTTTTTGCATTTCAAATAATTGGCAGGGGGGTGGGCAGAAGACGACCACCACTTTTTGAAGTGGTGGTGATAAGACCCAGACCAACGCAGGCTTCAGGAGAAGCTCTGAAACGAAAGAGTCCCCGCACACAACTCTTTGGGCAGACTCTGCCCTGGCCACTGAATCAACAGCCTCTCAGCACAAGAGCCTCAACCATTATTCTTACGCTGCTCATGCCACAGTCTCTCAGATAAACAGATGCATCTTAAGATGTCAAACGGGCACCTTCAGCAAGTGAGACGCCACCCCAAAAACCATCAACACACTAAGTCTATCTGGAGCCTGCTTACGGGAAGATATTCAGTCTTCACCTCACATCCCCCAAACCATCCCTTCCGCTTCCTCGCTAGTTTCATTTCCCAAGCAGGTTTAAAGGCGTAATGCAGCAGCTCTGGAGTGGAAGCAGAAATGTAGGAGAATGGAAATTTATATTCACAGTATATCATGGAACATATATGAAGATCTTTACTCAAATGAGCTGAAGTCCTAAGTTTCACACGTGTAATGCTGCTAAAGACAACGGCGTCACACACGTGGTACTGAAAGGTGAGCGAGTACTCACCGAAGACAACATTTACACCCTTGCACTTCTTAGTCTTTTTTCAACAAGAAGAGCTCACATATCGTAAGACAGCTTTGTTTCTGAAAATTCAGTGACGAACAGACAGATAACATACCTTGAAGTCGCAATTTCCACTTTGGTTCTGGCCATGGCAGCTGCTCGCTGTGCTCCCTCTATCGCTCTATCCACCTTTTCTCTAGTTTTTGTGTTTCGTATTGGTATAAGTTGCTTTCTTATTCCACGGACCAAAACGTTATTTTTGTACTTTCCCTCTTCTTTGGTGCCATCTGGAAACATGGTACATCCATACCCGTGCCGCCTGTTGTTCAGCCATTCTCCTTCGTATTTCATACCATTGGAACGCTCGCTAATACCAAACCCACTGCGCTTGTCGTTCTTCCATTCACCCATGTAGGTTTCTGTCGTGGTGGCATCAACGTGGTCTTCCATAGGGGAATAATCACAGTCACCGTCTCCGAAACTAATCGTAGAGTTGGCATCGCTAGAACTAATTCTGCTCATCGCAGCATCGCTCCTGACGGAGCTCCGTTTGCTCGATATCGACGACCTAGATTCGGATTTTCTAAGTTTTATACTACCAAGGAGGGACCCTCTTCGGAATAAGCCTCCTTTTTTCTTAATGCCCATGGCTTCGGGATCGCTGTGAAAATTGAGCACGAATCCTCCCCTGGTTCCAGCTGGGCTGTCCGCCGTGACGTCGTGCAGAACGGTGCCGTTGCTCTGCTCGCTCCGAAGGGAAGCCAGCGACGTTCGGAGCGGGGAACGGATCACGGTCGCCATGCCGTAGGGCACGCTCTGACGTACGCCGTACCCGTGCCGCATCCCTCCTGTCCACTGCCCCTGGTAGGTACCTTTTAAAGGAAGGAGGAGAAATTAAATTCAGGAAGCTGTAGAAGAGCCAGCTCTCCACATCCAGCACGCCGCGGGCAACACTACGCTGTCAGCTCTGCTTTTGCTAAGAAGAAATGCAGGAAAATCACAGCACGTGACACAGCAGATAAACCACTTTTGCTGCTTGTTTTTCTCCTAGGTTATTTCTCCTTTTAACAGAGCCTTCACTTCCCCCGGCTGAAATAATTTATTTTGGCAACTAAGACACAGCAGCTATCATCATAAGCATTTTTTTCTGAATGGATCTGTCTGTGGAAAAAAAATAAAAAAAAATCAGGAGAAATTTCTAAGGCAGGACCACCCTCAACGTTTCTAAGGTGGTCAGATGGGGTCAGCAGCAGCAGAGCCACGTCACACACGGTCAGTTTGGGAGGGAGGGAGCAGGATGCTCGTGGCTCTTGCCTCCAGCTGCTCACAAAAAGAGCAAGCAGGAGCAGTAAATGTCCCGTTTTCCCGGGTTTAAGGTGACTACGGACATCTCCTTGTCAGGATGTATTTGACAATCCACTGATTGTGGACTGAAGACCGCCTTGTCTTCAGACGGGCCTTTGGACCCACAGCTATAAACCTCAATTGTATAATTAAATATTTTAAGGGTTTTGCACGTACTTGAATGGAAGAACAAAACCTTGGTTTATCTCACTCTTTACAAACTCTGGATATCGACACCTTTGGGTATTCCCAGTGTCACAAACCCAGCACTGCGTCGCGTGGAGACACAAAGATCAGAAACACGAATCCTTTAGCGCTTTTTCTTGCCTTTCATTGTTCCGCAGTATTTAAGACAGACAAGGCAGTAAAAACCAGAATATCACACACCATTCTATCGTAAATACATTTCAGCGTTGCAGTCGTAACTTTGTTGGTCATTTTTTCATTCGAAGAGCAACATGGCATTTGATAGAAGTCACAGATATCCACGTAACAGGGTACACGGAAAACTGCACTGGAGCCAAACCCCGGCGTTATCAGATGATTACTGCAAACTACCTTTTTCTTGTATCCTGGAGAGGCATTTTCCCTTTGATAAGATACATTCTCCGGTGTCTGGTCCCTGAAAGCCATTTGTACCAGACATTCCAAGGGAAGGTGCCAGGAACCCCCCAGCTGGCAAATACAAGATAATTTGCTTTCTAAGATCATTTCACTCTAATTCCCATTAAACTGCTTTAAGCTCCTCAAAATGAAGTCTCTCGCCCACCTACTGCTGCTTTTTTTTTTTTTTTTTAAAAAAAAAGTTATTTTGAGTCTGAACATTCTTATAGAAGGATGAATAAGCAATCTTTAAAATATCTTTCTTTGATTTCGATCTGCTTTAATTGGAGCACCTATTAAAAACTATTCTTTGGAGAACTTAATATCAAATGTCAAATCCGGTGATTGACTAAAATCTTTTTGAAAATACGTGTGAAATACCTGCAGTTTTAGCCGTAGCTCAAAGCTTCATTTGCTTTGAGATTCAACCTCCTTTGTACAAGCACGCTATTTCGGTTCTGCACATGTCAATTATCTGTCAATTATCTATCTATTATTGCTTTACCATATTACCTCTTCTGCCAAGTTCTATCTCAATGTTAAAACACAATTAAATTTGCCAAGATTTATTACATACTACTAGATAGGTTCCACCACGGAACTATTTTGTGTCGGTGGAAAATTCTACCAAGTGGAAGGTTTTTGTTTTAACAGATGGCTGCTGACACAAACAAACAACTTTCTTGGTTTCTTTCTCCTCCTCTGTCTCCTGGATACCCACTGCCGCACTGGTTCTAAGGGTGCTGAATCCGGAGACAGGATTATTTTAAAAAAACTCAGCATATGGAGAAGAACAAATAGAAACACGAGCGCAAAGCACTGGAATGACGTATTCTGTAAATACTGCAAAAATACAGCCACACTGTAATTGTTTTTTTCTTTATTAAACAGACATTTCCCAGAAATATATTAATATTTTATGAGCATAAATGACTACACTTTGTCCATAATTATATCTGGGATCCCCCTAGTATTGTAATGATACGCTGGAGCTAAGAATCTGGCTACCTATACTTACTGCTACACACAACAGTCTGTCGAACATTCTGCACCGCTTAATTTCATTTGAAAACAATAAATCTAATTCTAAATTTGATTATACCCCGGTATTAGATTAGAGCAGCAACTCATAATTACGGCTCTCCACGTTGCTATTTGAGTGGCAGCCTCGAAGCAGAATCACCTTATTTCAGCATGGAATTTTCTACAAGCACAAAGAGTCCGCCTTTTTTTCCTACTAATATTTTAATTAATAAACATGGAAAGCTCAAAAATACTTAATGCTTTTAGGGCTTGTATTTTTCACTACCCTGTAGAAAGAAGTGGAAGTGGTCACTGGTGCCCACCAGGGCATTAAAACAAGGACAATTGATGTGTTGCTATTTACTTGCCCGATTTTTCTCTCTTCTGGGGAAACAAAAATCAATGCTGGCTTCTTCTAAAGAGTCAATGAGAAAATGGAAGATTCACACTGAATCGGTCCTTAGAAAGCACCAAAGATAATCAGTTGGGAATTTTGTGCAGTCTTGCAGGAAACAACCTCTCTCTTCTATCATTACAAAACCATCAAGGGAAAGGCTTCTCATACTGGTGCTAGAAAAGCGCTCTCATTTTCCTTTATTTTTCAACTTGTATTCTAAAGGAAAAAGTGCTTTAATGGCATATGGAGGGCAGCGTCCAGAACGCAGATACAAGAGACTTGTGCAGTAATTTGGCTGACGATATCAGACTCTTAACTGTATCATCTTCTTCCAACAAAAGAAATTTCAAATTTGGATTGTGATATAATTAAATACTACAGCGTATGACAGAAGGCGTGAGAGAACACCTTTTCCCGTATACGAAGGTACAAATAAACACAATATTTACTTATCTCTCTGTAGAAATATAAATATCAATGATCTATCAACAAACACACCTTTTCCCATTTCACCTTACACTATAATTGACTGTTCAAAGCAGTACCGGTAAGGGTCAACTGTTAAAATTTTAATTAATGATGTAATTACCAAGCTAATTTAAAACTGCATTTGACCGTAAAACAACAACATTGTTTAGCATTAATTTTCAAAAAGTAAGGCTTAGTATCCTTTGCAACTGAAGAAACACTCTGCCACAACTTCTGCTGACCGTCCACCTGGCGTTCAACTGGTTCCCTTGAAAAGGTGTTGATATTTTGAGCCTGAGAACTATTAGAAAGTGCTTTTTTTTTTTTTTTTTTTTTTTTTTTTTGTTAGCAGGTTGCTGTAAGATATAATCTCCCAACCTCTCTCCTGAAGAGTTCCACCCTGCCACCCCTCCCGTGCACAGCTGTGAATGTCATTGCCTACTTGAGGCTAAAACTTAAACCTACTCTGCATGAAAAAGCAGAGAGGCCAAGGACCTAATTAACTACTCCACTTGCTCTTCTCCTTCACTTACATCTTCTGTGGCTTAATAGATTCCTTGTTACATCCAGATTTTTGCACGCTTTTCAGACTCAACTGTTAGATAAGCAAACGTCTAGAAAGAAGGCTACTTAGAAATCAAGGAACACCTGTACTAATGATCTTTGCTTCAGATCCACCTGCCACCGACTGACCCCTGTGGAACCATGATGCAACACCTTACAGTTGGCTATTCTGATTATTGGCAGGACCATAAATTGCTAATTTACATATACTGAGGTTTCAAATTAGGCCTCAGTCCCTCCATTAAAAAAAAGCAAACGCTCCAGTAGGCTCGCAGATCCACACAGATTCACCAAAATCTAGGGAGTTTAAAGGAAGCAGGGAAGTCCAGGTGGCCGTAGGAAACAACACCCCCTTGAAGCACACGCGATGAATGGAGGATCGTGGCTTATAATTCCCAGTCTTTTCCTCGGAGATTTGACTGAGTGACAATTTTGAGCATTTAAACCCAGCGTGACACGCGTTACTCATGTCGTGCGAAGCGGCGTGTGCAGAAACCCCACGGAACGCTGTCAGCCCTTATGCCCCTTTCCCCCTCCCTCAGCTTGCACCTTTTAACACCACCAGTGTGTTTTAAAACAACATATTGGGGAAAGGAGGAAAAAAAAAAA
>VXAK01028293.1:52348-63941 GCA_013399435.1 Arenaria interpres
GGTCTCTTCTCCCAAGGAACAGGCCATGGGACAAGAGGAAACGGCCTCAAGTTGCACCAGGGGAGGTTCAGATTGGAGATTGGAAACAATTTTTACACTGAAAGGGTTATTGCACATTGGAATGGGCTGCCCAGGGAAGGGGTTGAGGCACCATCTCTGGAGGGATTTAAAAGATGGGTTGACACCGTGCTTAGAGACAGGTTGATGGTTAGACTTGATGGTCTGAAATGTCCCTTCCAACCCAGGAAATTCGGTGATTCTATACCACTTTTTCTTACCATGCTGTAAATTCACGTAGGTTTCTGTGAGTACTGGAATGGTAGTTCTACAGGATTTTTTTTTCCAGAAAAATTAGCTATAATATTTGAGAAACGCTGTGGTGTGAGACTACTCTCCTGGCTACATCAGTACGTGTCAGTTCTACCTTGGACTGGAAGCTGGGACCTGGCCAGTAAGATAGTATATTTAATTCCAGAGATATTATGCTTACTCAGTGAATACAGTTATTATTTTCTTTGCAAGAAGTGCTGATAAAGCTTGTGAAAACAAAAATACAGATCCTTTTCTAACTTGAAAACAAGATGAGTATGTTCTGTACCTGGACTTCTATTTTCAGCGTTGCTCTAAGCAACTGAATTAGATTTTAAAATAAAATGCAGTTTGTTTTTTTTTTTTTAAATAAACATAGTGTTTATGTTGATCTTTGTTTCTGAAGAGATTTTAACAGCAACAGAACTCTCCATACAAGGAACAGCAACAGAACGTCCCATTTCTGCAAGTTGAGTTGGAGTGGAATGATTATTTCTTTTTTAAATGCATAAAGATTTTAGGTTATCCTATAATGATGGTATGCAATTATATTATGATTAAAAGTCACTATGAAATTATGGAAAAAATAGGAAGTATTGTTTCTGGGTATTGTTAATATGTAGTGGTTTTGTTGTGGATTTGTTCTGGGTTTTTTTTTTGTCCCATTTCTGCAGAACAAAAATTTGCTTAAAAAGAAAAATTAACTTCAGATGTGTTCAATCTTATAATGCTCGATTGGAAGAGAAATGTAACATCACAAGGATTACTCTGAATTACCACCCAAATTATATGGGTGGAAAAGATCTACAAAATCAGATTAATCCCTAGCAAGTTTTTCCTACGTGGTGATCTTAATCCTGCAGCTCCTGCACTTCAAGTTTTGCTTCCTCGGGGAAGACAGAAGCGGTTTATTGCCTTCCTCTCTGCAGCAAATTATTAAGTGTTTGAAGACGGCTCGTCATGTCTTTATTACTCATCATGTCTTGCTTCAGCCCTTTTTTTTAGCTGAAATGGGCTCTATCTTTCATTATTTCCCCCTCCACCTCCTGACTGTCGCTGTTGCTGTCGCCTGGACTTTCTCCAATTATGTTAGGTATTGATTAAAGCCTGGTTTTGAAAACAAAAGGCATTATTTGGCTAATATTGTGCCGTATTATAGTAGCCTAATTCCCCGTGACTCCCAGATGACGCTCCTGTTTCACGCCGGTGCCAGGAATCGGGAGTGCGATGATTCCTTTCCCGCCCCAACAGCAAGATGGTGTGTAGGGACTCGTCTTCAGTGTGGGATTTGCTGTTATCCTAATCCTTTCCCACAGAATATTGTTTAACCAGTGCCTTCCCACTTTCTATTAATGAAGTTGAGTTTCACTCAGCAGGTTTTCATTTGCGCGCTTTTTTTTCTCCCCTTGAGATTTCTTCCCCGGGTTAAATTAATTTTGAATTTTAATCCCGTGTTAAAGCTCCTCCCCGGGTTTCTAATAGTTGGCACATTTGCACATGCAATGACCCAGCTCTTCCAAAATCAAAGCTATTAATGAACGTGTTGAATATTAAAGGCTTTGGTACAGATTTATCATTTGATACGTCCTTCAGGCGTGGGACTTAATACCCATGACTTAGTAACTGCAAACAGAGCGTACTTTCTTACCAAAGCTTTTCATAGATCACCTTTAACGAACCTCAGCAGCTTTGCTGAAGTCAAAACGCATAGTATCTCTTTTAACAAAGGCTGAAACAAACAACAAAAAAGCACGTAGCATTTTGGTTTATCTCAGTGGTGGCTCCCAAAGCTTTCCCTCCCCACACAGCCCTTCCCGGTGCCCTCCTCCTGCCATGGGGCTGTCTCCTTTCCTTCTCCATCCCCTCCCCACCAGCCCTCGGTCGATCTGTCATTTGGCCTTTCTGATTTTGCCCCTACATACTTGCACTCTTCCCTAATATTCTTCCTTTAGCAATTTGACCTACTTTCTACTTGCACGGACTTCCTTCTAGTGTTTCAGGATCGTCAAAGAGCTCTCAATTTAGTCGAATTTGTCTCGTGACACCCATCTTATTTTCCCTTGGCGTGGGGGTAGTTATGCCCTTCGCATTATTCCTCTAAGAAAACAGATTGCACTTTTGGGAGTTGGCAATAAAATAAAACCTATTAAAGAGCAAATAATCAGAGTTTGTGGTTTGTACAGCGCAGTCTTGGCTGACACTGGCCTGAGATATTCTCGTGCCCCGAGTCCTCCGTGCTGCCAGCACAACTGTTTCTTCAGTGAGCCACGATTTGGATCAGGGAACCAATCCAGCTTAAAAATAATCCAGCAAAAAGATTTATTTTTTTATTTTGCTCTTAAAGCTGAATCGTTTGCTCTGTCTGCAGAGCATCTATACAAACAACTGCCCTAATGCTATTGAAAGCACCTAGAAAAGCTGGCTGCTCTACAGTTCACCACTTTTGTTTCTAAGTCCGTTCTCTCTTTCCTGGGAATCACAAATGATATTTTCCCATAATCTTTCATCCAAGTTGCCCGCAGTCTTGCATTCTCAGTCACGTCGGTTAAAAGGAAGAGATATTCCAGGTTTGGCATCATCACTCATCTGCTGGGTAAAAAAGGTTTCCCTGTAACATGGCACTGTAATTGTCCCATTGCACCTTCCTGGTGGGTCCTCAGTTGTTAAAGTCCCATATCTTCACCCTGTTCTGGGCTTTGAAGAACTAACAGCAGCACCCAAAGTGCTCGAGTCTTGCGATGTTGTGTCCTATGGATTTCCCAAGTGCCTGAGGAGGTCCGTGGCCTGATTGAAGCTTTTCCTGTTCTTTGGAGCATTTGTATTAGCTCTCGTGTCAGGTAAGAATTAGGATTGTTTCGTATTTTCTTAGTGATGTCCAAAGCATCTCTCTCTCTCCTGTCTGGATGTGTATTTTGTGGCTTTGCTTGGTTTTAAACTGTAGGAATGTAACACCTTTGAGATCATAGGATCACAGAATGGTTTGAGTTGGAAGGGACCTTAAAGATCACCATGTTCCAGCCCCCTGCCCTGGATAGGGACATCTCCCCACCAGACCAGGTTGCTCCAAGCCCCATCCAGCCTGGCCTTGAACCCCTCCAGGGATGGGGCAGCCACAGCTTCTCTGGACAACCTCTTCCAGGCTCTCACCACCCTCACAGCAAAGAATTTCTTCCTGAGATCTCATCTCAATCTCCCCTCTTTCAGTTTAAAACCATTCCCTCTCATCCTGTGGCTCCCCTCCCTGATCAAGAGTCCCTCCCCATCTCTCCTGGAGCCCCTTTAAGGACTGGAAGGGTCCCCTTCTGGACGGGTCTCCCCTTCTCTTCTCCAGGCTGAACCCCCCCACCTCTCTCAGCCTGTCCTCACAGCAGAGGGGCTCCAGCCCTCGGAGCATCTTCGTGGCCTCCTCTGTACTTTTTCCAACAGCTCCATGTCCTTCCTGTGCTGAGGACTCCAGAGCTGGACACAGTGCTCCAGGTGGTATCTCCCGAGATCTTAATTCCTCTGGTAATTTTTATGTAAATTAGCTAATGCTTTAAATAGTTTTCATACATATTGCTTTAATACCATAGGAAAAAAAATTCATCAGCCTTACTCACTGCTCACCATGCTGCCATTTCTCTGAGTGCCTCTACTGAGAGCCACTTACATCTTCTCGGGTATCTAGGCTTTCTGCTGTGCTTTGGGCCCCTTATTCATTGGAAATCCGCCTTTGTTAGTTAACAGTTTCACCCCCAGTGATTACAGATCTTCCCAGAGGGGTTTGGCAAAGGGAATTTCTTCACCAGACAGACAGTCCCCATCTCCCGCAGCAGGACTCTGGTGGAGGGGACCCGAGCCCTGTGGGTCACACCAGGCCACCTCTGCCATGGTGAGGGCACCTGGAGAAGGTGCCCATCCCACCTTCTGTAGGTTGGAGAAAGAAGGCTGAGGAGGGATCTGATCAACACCTATAAATACTGAAAGGGTGGGTGCCAGGAGGAAGAGGCCAGGCTTTCTTCAGTGGTGCCCAGGGACAGGACAAGAGGGAATGGGCACAGACTTCATCATAAGAAGTTCCATCTCAACATGAGGAGGAACTTCTTCACTTTGAAGGTGGCAGCGCCCTGGAAGAGGCTGCCCAGAGAGATGGTGGAGTCTCCTTCTCTGGAGACATTCAAACCCGCCTGGACATGTTCCTGTGGGACCTGCTCTGGGTGACCCTGCTCTGGCAGGGGGTTGGACTGGATGATCTCCAGAGGTCCTTTCCAACCCCATAGCATTCTGTGATTCTATGAAGGAACTGAGCTGTAGAGGACACTGCCACAGGGCTGAGCAGACGGCGCTGCAAAGGCCTTTAATAGAAAGCGACTCCCTCAATCTGCTTAAACTTTGGTGAGGATAATACAGCTTACTCTAACTGATTTTTGATAAAACAGTAAAAGGCAACCAGATGTTTGTTATGCCTGAGTTGATAAAGGTGCACTATTGATAAGTTTCTTGTGCTTATCCAGGATTATTTGTCCTGGGGGAAAAAACTGTCCTCACCACAACTAACATGCATGTTAAATGTATTTTCATGTTTAATTTTACATGAAAAAATACAGCAGGGGTCAGTGCCCCATAATCAGCCTAACTAAGGAATTAAGGCTCCCAGCTGGTGTGAGATTTCATTTATTCTTGGTTTGCTTCTATTCTGTTGGCTTTTTTGTGTGATGATGACAGAACATCATGATGATGAAGGAACTTCTTCACCCTGTGGGTTACGCTGTGAGCCCCTTTTGCATTTTGAAAACCGTCTTTCTCAGCAAATACGCTTAATGCAATATCGGGTTGCTGCAAAATGGGTTTCTGTTTGTACACTGAATTTTTCACTCAGATTCTGCTCTTTGGAAGACATCACCACCGCAGCAGGATTTTGTGCGGTAACAGGTTTTATGCTCTACTTTTTGGTGAAGTCACATGAATATATGTCATATACATCTGTGCTTCTGTACGAGACAAACTATAATTGGGAGGGTTTTGTGCTTTGAGTGGGTTTAAAAGTAACTTTTTTCTTTTTTAGTAGAAAACACCTCATCCTATGTCTGGAGTCTATACCAGGCTTCTTAATGTTCTTTAGCAAAGCATCATCCTTTAGTAACTGCAGTTTTCATAGTAAACAAAATTCTCTTGTGTAGAAGTTTTGTGATCTTGTTGCAATAGGTCCTTTATGAACAAGTAGCCATCATTTGAGATTTTGAACCCAACTATACTGAGTACTCAGCGTATAACAGTGAAATTCAATCTAAGTTTCATCCAGGATATAAAAAGGTCCCTTCTCTGACGATGTCTGCTCTAATCACGGAAAGTATTTCTTCCTGATAATACAGTATGTTTGAAAAAAAATTATATGATGTTATATGATTATATGAGCAATTTGTGCTTAGAGACGTGGGTTAGTGATGGGTTTTGTCAGTGGTGGGTTGATGGTTGGACTTGATGATCTGAAAGGTCCCTTCCCACCCAGGTAATTCTGTGATGTTCTATTACATGTGAATGTCTAATAAATGTAATTGACTTGTAAAATAAACAACTGTATTCAGTTTGGCATGTATTTATCAGTAAATCTTACACTTGTAGGTATGCTTAAAACCTGCTGTGCTATGAAGTCCATGGTGGAGATCAATTTATTTCATGCTTTAGTTTATTAATTGTAAAATTTGGCAGCGTCATTAACCTGCGTGTTATTTGGGCACATCAGGTACAATGTTTATTTCAGTTGAATTGAGAACTAAAATGAATTTTGAAATTCGCTTGTTTCATATGACAAGATTGCAAAATTTTTGTTAATTCAAAAATTACCTGTGAGGTAGTTTTGCTTATATGAGGTTCTGTCATGAAAAGAAAAAATGTAAGAGAGCTGGAAGAGTGCAGTTCTGTGATACAGCATGCTCAGTAGGGGGTTGCAGTTTTATTTGCATGTATAAAGGGTTGTGGGTTTGGATTTGCAGTTTTTGTCTAACTAATGACACTTTTAATGAGATTTGATTTTTAACAGCTGGTTGCTCCGTGTATTTGGAAAATTGAGGCCAATTAAACATTTAAAAATTGTCAGCTGTTTTTGAAAATTTATGACATCAGGATTTTCCTATCCAAAATTTCAGTATCCAGAAAGTGAATGAATTGGGAACCATGCAACTTCTTTGATTCTCCAGTTTTAGTGCTGAAAATTTACTTGTATTGGCTTAAGAGAATGAATTCTGTGCCATATGGTGTCAGTGGCATGCTTCTAGCTTTATTTATTATTTCTTTAAAATATATTAATATGGGCAAAATGATGACATTTGAAGTGTGAAAAGTGTGCGTGTAATTTTAATCTGAAACGTTGTGGGTTTTTTCCCGTCCTCTCGATTACAAAGTGCGGGACCGATCTTGTGCTGGGTTGAGTTTAATCAATCACTGCAAGTGTCTGGCTGGCTTTGCTGGCTACCGAGGGAGTTTGGGTTTGTATCCCGAAGCTCCTCGCCTGATTTTTGGAAGAGGTGATCCTGTGTGCACGATTGCTCCAAGAAATTCAGTAATTTCCCCCCTTGTTTTCACGCTTTTGGGGAGACGCGGCTCGCTCTCCACGTCGGGAGGTGTTGTGCAGAGCTGGAGCTACCATGTTAAGATTTAATTTATGGGGATAAATAGGCTTGTGCCTCCATAGTAATTCGGATTATTTTATATAACAATAATTTTCTTTATCTTCTTGCGCTTTGATTTTTTTTGAAGAAGTAAATGTACAAGACGTTTAATGTCATGATTGAAATAAGCCCGCGCGTGTGTGCGCGTGTGTACGATGAAGTTGTTAAAGTGGAAGTCTTCTCGCCACCAGTAAATTTTGCCTTTGCTTCATCCTGTCACGCTTGGAGTGAGTGTTGAAAGACGAACGGGCAGGCGCTGCTCGGCCGGAGGGGAGCCGCGCGTCACGCAGCCCCCAGAATAGCATCGGCAGTAAAATACGGTCGTGCTGTTCCTCCCCGAGATAGACCCGGATCACATTCGTGGCACCCACCGGGGCCGCTGGCCACCAGGGCCTCTGGTGGAACATTTACGGATGGAGCTGCAGCTCGGAGGGACCTTCTGCCGGCGGCCAAGGAGCCGAGAGCGAGAAAACGGGAGGAAAAGGGATCTCCAGCCAGGGAGTTCAAAGAAAACGCGATTTGAGGGGAATGCAAATTGAATCACAGCATTAAAACACTGCTGCGAGATACGAACCGCCTTCTTGTTAGACTCCCTCTTGGTCTTACCTCCATTACCTTTTCCAGTGAACCTTAGTGGTTCCTGAGAACCACCGGAGCGTGAAGCTTTTTTGTAGAGGAGGAAAGGTGGACTGAAAAAGATCTCTTTGTTCAGCCCTATTAGGTCACGAACAATGTCAAAATCTGAATTAAAATCTATTCTGAAATGAAGTCAGGGAGAGGCTGAGATTAAAAACTTTTTTTCCCAGTTATATCTCACTTTGTGCCATATATTGAAATAAAGTGAGATGGCCCCGGAGGTCTGTGGCAGTGGCCTATCTAGCACGTTAGCGGGAAAATATTAATTATTCAAGGTCAAGGAAAAAAAAAAAAAAAAGAACCCTGTTAATTTCTTCATCTTGAAATGATAGATTATCCCCTCTGGGCCAAAAGGATGTTCTTACTGCCTTGTCCCTGGGCTCCCTTCATAGCGAGTCTGCTATTAATACAGCTCCTGTGCCTTTTTAATGCCTGTGTTTCTCTGGGAGGGCTGTAAGGCACATCCTGCCATCGCGTTCTGGCCGCTGGACCGGGCAGGATAACTACGGGAATCGAACGGGGGCATCGCCTCTTCTTACACACACACAGACACACACACAGAGGGTAGTTTCTACCTCTCTGGACAACCTGCAGAGCTGGCTCCCGCTCCCGCAGGGTCTCTCCCCCCGGGGGCTTCGCCTCCCGCCCCGCAGCGTGAGCCGGGGGGTCGGTGGGAAGGGTTTGTTATTTCAGACACATACCATCGCCTGCCGGGCTCCCTCCTTCCCCGCGCTCGCCCAGGGCACGGGGACAGACAGCTTCGTGCTTTCCTTTGGATCAGTTACACACACGGGATTTAAATTCCTCCCTTTCTCTGCATAGCATTTTTTTTTTTAATGTTTTTTTTTTTGGCCAGATAACTCAGTAAACGCTACACAGCAAGTACTGCTACCTTCTGCTGGCACTCGTGCACTACTATGATTTTTCTTAAGAAAATCTGGCTGAGCTCAATGCGACGGGGGAAAGTGTGTTTTCGGAGCAGGAGCTCTGGCATTTGTTCTCTATTTGTGAGTGACGTTACGCAGTTGAGAAAAAATGATGCCAGCGTGTCTCAGCCCCTGCCAGCAGAACAGAGACCGCCACCGGGTGCCCAGATCCACTGCTGCCCAAAACTGTATCTTGTCCTATTTATACTTCCATAAACGAGGGCCTTGCTCGCAAGAGGAGTTGGGAGAATATTGTGTTCGTGTGCTGCTTGATAATGAATTTGCCCGGCTCTTCTACATTCTGCTGTTCTTTTATTTCAGGCACTGAGAATGTGAGGTTGTCACTGGCATAGGGAGTTTATAACAATCCGGTCAAAGAATCCCAGTTTCTGAAATTATTGTTACTCGCATTGGAGTTAGCTTCACTGGAAATAACCAGGTACCACAAAATCATAGAATCATAGAATGGTTTGGGTTGGAAGGGACCTTCAAGACCACCCAGTGCCACCCCCTGCCCTGGGCAGGGACCCCTCCCACCAGACCAGGTTGCTCCAAGCCCCATCCAACCTGGCCTTGAACCCCTCCAGGGATGGGGCAGCTTCTCTGGGCAACCTCTTCCAGCGCCTCACCACCCTCACAGCAAAGAATTTCTTCCCCAGATCTCATCCCAATCTCCCCTCTCCCAATTTAAAGCTGTTCCCTCTTGTCTTATCGCTCCCTTCCCTGATCAAGAGTCCCTCCCCCTCCTTCATTTTACTTGTCAGTGAAAATGTTTGGAAGTAGAAGATAACCCTTTAAAGTATTTTAAAACTATTTTTGTGAGCAGCTGGCTGAAAACGATCAAATGTTTAGATTCAACTCATTTATAAATGGACATAAAAGTTTTCACAACATATTCAATAAAAAAGTGTAACTAAGATTTTTTTGAAAATTTTGAAAATGGTTACATTTTGAGCTTGTTTCAGGGATGGAAAGAATCTGATTCCTATAATTTTTCAGGAAAGATCTTTTCGAGTTATTTTCCAGTCAGAGAAAATAATGCAGGAGACTTCAAAGGACATTCTACAAAATTATATTTAACCCCTTTGATTTCCTTAAGGCTTTCTGTGCTCGGTTATCATCCCAGTCAGTGGATCTGTATATTTTGCAAGTGTGATTGTAGTAGAATTTGAATTGCTGTAGGAGCTGATGTGCAACCCATTGAGGTCGGTACCAATCACCCCACTAACTTTGGTGGGCTTTGTTTCAGTGCCTAAATCATCTTATTTTACTAGTTCAAATTGCGTAAAAATCAACACCTGGATGTTGTGCACAGAGGTACGAAGCACGGGGGAACTTTTTAATGGACTTCTTACTCGTGTCAGTTGCACATCTAAGGTAACGCGAGGGGAAATGGGCGTGTGAAGTGACGGTACAGAATTATTCCAAATAGAGTCAGAGAATCAGAGAATCATGGAATGGTTTGGGTTGGAAGGGACCTCAAAGCCCATCCAGTCCCAACCCCCTGCCCTGGGCAGGGACACCTCCCGCCAGACCAGGTTGCTCCAAGCCCCATCCAGCCTGGTCTGGATAAATCTGTAAAGAGAATACATAGATTTTAAGGGTTATAGCTAAGAAATTGCCCTTTTTGCACCTTATGTAAATATATTAAATGTATTTCTGTTCTTGATTGAAAAGCCTGATATTTCAGTCAAATTTATTCCTATCATCAAAACTGTTGAAGTTTTTGTAGCATTAGAACAATGAATATTTTTGTTATCTCTCAAGAACTAGAAATGTACGCAGTCAGTCCGAAGTATTTTGACATGGGCTTACTATACAACTGCTAAGAATTTTATCTAGAAAAAGTAAGTATTAAGCAGTATTTCTGAAGCATTGACATGAAACTCCTGCACGGAACGGGTCGGACTGTGGTGTTCAGGGAAAACTTTGGAAGAATCTGGTGGTGAAATTGTGGGGTTTTGCGGATTGTCTCAACCGTGACCGTCAAGAAGTGACTTTGCTCTCACTGCTTCTGAAGGGTGGCATATTTAATTAATCAGTCACATTAAAGCCAGTTCTTGTGTCAGTATTAAATCTCACCTGTGTATCTGAATTCAGTGCTGGGGGGGGGGGCGGTTTGACTCCAGGAGGGCAGCGTCTGCGGCTGGAATGTTGCCAATAACTATTGATAACAGAAGGTCCGGAATAGAACCCGTCTTGGTTTCCCCACCAGTATTAACCCCTGCACCGCCCTTAATTAGGGCCAGTTCTGCGATTGGAACTGAACCAATGCATCTGTTAACGATGCGTACACAGCACCCAGCTAATTTTCAGCTATAACGGCTCTGGCTGCGCAGGAAAAAAAGCAAAAGATTTATTTCCCCCTTGTAATCGAATCAAAATTGGTGTTAAATATGCACAAAAATTGATCTGATAAGAAAGAAATGGACATTTTTTTAACTTGCAGCAATAACTTTGTTTATGACACATCTAGCCTAGATGTTTCCTGACGGTATCGTGGAGTGAGTGGTGACGGAAGGAAGGGAACAAACAACACCGATGTCCAGATCTTTGGCCCAATTTATACATCAGCTCATTAAGTTGATTTGGGTACTGCTTATCTATTATTAATACCTGTAAATGTTATTTTCTTTCCACGATGTGCATAAAAAACACTTGTAGAGGGCTTTATATCTATATTTTTTTGTAAAGATGTGCAGGATGCTAAAAAAGGCCCAAGAGAGGCCAGGCAGAGAAAGAGGGCAAGAAAAGCAGTGTGGTGAGAAAAGTGATTTCATAGATCATAGAATGGTTAGAGTTGGAAGGGACCTTAAAGATCATCAAGTTCCAACCCCCTGCTCTGGGCAGGGACACCTCCCAATAGAGCGGGTTGCTCAAAGCCCCATCCAGCCTGGCCTTGAACCCCTCCAGTGTTTAACACTTTATGGTGGTCTGCTTGTAACAGCAACGTGCCAAGATGCTGGTCAGATTGTGTGACACTGTGCCCTGCGCTGCTTTTGTATTCATGGCATTTACACATTAAAAAGTGTGATACACATTAAAAAGTGTGATTCATTTCACAGAATCACAGAA
>VXAK01028300.1:0-13470 GCA_013399435.1 Arenaria interpres
ATTTATTTATTTATTTCTGTGTTAAACTTGCTGGAACTGGGAAAACCCTGAAGAAACCTCCTTCTTTTCAGAACAGCAAAGCTGTGTAGAAGGTTGTAAATAGTTTTCTGTGACCCAAGTTGGGTGGGAGGACTCAGGAGCCTGACAGGAGGCTCAGTTATGCTCTGGCACTTTGCCTCCTTTCAAGGTTGCTCAGAAAAGTAGATTTCTTTGTGGGAAAGAGGAGGAGTGGCAGCAGGAGCGAACTGCTGTTTTGGAGCCTGCAATTTTAAACTCCTCGTTTAATGGAATATGAGGTGGATGACCTCAGAGCTGGCAAGAATGGCAGAGTCAGAAATGGTAGTAAAAGAAGTGGGGACAAACGTAGCATTTCAGTCTATCGACTTCAACTGGAAAATTGTTGTGAAAAATTATGCGGTATTTGTAGCTCAAGTTGGATCTCAGTTACAATAGCACGTTGCTTTTGAAAGTAGGTGTATACAAAGGAGAATACTGGTTTAAATTTCTCCCAGTGATTCTCTAGTATAGCAAACATCAGTTATCAACATCATCTCTTTCCTGTGAATCTGAGTTGTCTGGGGTTATGCTTCTTTCCTGAGGCCAGAGGAGCCAAAAGTTGCTTTAAAAACACAATTACCCCAAAGCCCAATACTTTTGCCAAGTTTGTTCTCTTTTTTCTAACAAGCAAAACGCACTGGGGAACACACAAGCTGAAGATTTACAGTCTGCTGTGCTGAGAATAGGGTGATTTACTAAGCCAAATACTACTTTCCAAACTTGTTGCCACAGTAGAAAACCCACTGCTGGTCTTACGAAAAAAAAGAATTAATTTTGTTTTTCTAATAATCTCCTCCTGGTTTTCCCTTGGATTTCAATGAAATCCAAAAGTTCTCCGCTTACTTTGGTTCATAAGCTCCTGAAACTTGAAAATACCTAGCTACCAACGTAGAATTCTGTTTTAGGAAAGGTGAAAAAAGGTAATTCCACAAGAATGTAGCATGCCCAGCTAGTACAACTGAAGTAACTTGTGCTATTAGGTTTACTTCATAGCTCCAGGGAAACCACTTCTTGCACTGCGAAGCATTATTGTGCACGGCATAATTGTAAGGCTAGTACAGAACTTAATAAAACAAACACAAAGCTCATCACATCTCAGAAAACTGTGACAGGTTATCTCAGAAAGCTGTTTGCACCCACCAGACAAGAACAGTGAGAATGGTAACAAAAACTGTGTGTTTGGTAAGGGCTACTCTCTGTGTTACACTCTTCCCAGGTGTGGATTCTCCTGTCGTACATATTGTTCTCAATTAGATTTCAAATTAATTGTATTTCTCAATTAGATTTCTTCTTTTATTTATCTTTTTGTGGGGTGGAAGGATTAGGCTGTTTTCCTACTGAAAAATACTGCAAGGAAAGGAATAAGAGGTGGCAGTTCTCACCCAGTGTAAAGTTTCTGCGATGACGTTGAAAGTTATCCATTGCTGATGATATATACAGTACTATGAACTGTAATACGGGGTGTGTGGGGGTGTGTGGGTGTGTTTGTGTGTCTTTTTGTGTATTTTCCAGCACAACCTACTTTCCAGGTAGTATCTGCTCCTTAGACAATAAAAAGTTGTATTTTTGAACTGTATTTGTATGTGCAGTTGTCTTGCAGGTCAGATTAAACTCATCTTGTCTGACATGAACAGTGAAAAAAACCAAAAAAATATCATCTAATACCTCTTAAACTGTAGATTAAAAGTAGGAAGTATTATTTTATTGACTTGCACAATAGAGTTAAACCTACACAACTAAGCATGGTATTGATCCTTGTTAGTCCTGTAACTACAAGAGACATCTGTTCTTTCCAGAGGAGATGATTGCTGCTGTTACCATTTGTTCTTCAGCTCACTGATTAACTGTAACTGTAGGTATGGCTTTAATCCATTTTCTTCTACATAGGGCTAAAAAAGTGTCCTCAGAGTAACATTTTAAATGCTGTGCTTGAAGAAGGGTCCAAGTACTCAAAAATTTGACAGCCTCTTCCTTCCCTCATGAGGTTTAGTTGTGGTTTAATATAGGTTTCCTTTCTTGTAACCGTCTGCCAGTGCGTCCCATTGTGAAATACAGCATTGTCGCATTTAGCAGTTGGCAAAATTCTGTAAATGGGCATGAGGAGTGCAGCGACTGCTCCATTCCTGGCGAAATTATAGTTTCTACTTTAGAATACTGTGAAAAAATAGACATGCATTTTACTTTGAAGCAGCCAGTGTGTATAAGTTACCTTGGTGAACACCAGGCAGTTGTACTGGGTGTTAAATTGGACAATTTTAAAGATTTTGTGAGTTTTTGTCTTGGAATTTGTGAGTGTACTTCCAGTGTTAGTTACTTTGAGGTAAAAAGTAATTTTTTTAGTGAGTTGGTTACTAAGTGAGTTAGTTACTTTTCCTTAGTACTAGGAGTTGCAGACTTCTTGAGGTAGGAACTGGTTATGAATGACTTTGCCATAATGGCTTTACTTGCTGTAGTTGAGATTTCTTATTGTTATAGGTCTGCCTGTGGGACCTTTAAGGATGAATGTGAAGGAAGGCAAATGGGAATCAGGCTTTCAGCTGCTCTGAGGAAGATTTACTTGATACGGTAGTACAAGAGAGGATTAGAAAGACTATAAAAATTTACATTTTTTCAGTGCCATTTTACACATCGAGTGTATGTTCATGTGAGTTTTACTTGGCTTTTAAAAGAGAAAGATTTTAGTCTGTCAGATTCCTGAGATTTGAACATAAGATCTTCACATAACTCTGGCGTTTGAATGTATTTTGATACTTCTCTCCCCCTTACTCCCTCCACTCATGAAAAACAAGTATCTACTTTTAGCTACAATCACTATTTAATCTCCATGTAGTGGTAGGTGTAGAAGTGGTAGTCATTTGGGGAGCTTTGTTTAAAGCTGCCTTCTAAGCTAACGAGACCGGAGACGTATTTTTACCTATAAAAAGGAAAGGTTGTCTTCTTTTTCATTTTTTTTTTTTTTTTTTTAAGCAGCTCTGAAGGAAATGCCCTCCTTTTGCAGAGTGCTGTCATTGAGGAGACAACTGCACCCATACGGAATGCTGGTGCTGCCTCTGACTGACTTTCTGAGTAAAGTCTAATGGTATCTCAAATACTCAGCCTATGACCAATCCTTATTTTCAGTAAGGCTGAAGGCCATCTAATGGAACAAACATGAGTACTTTCGTTCAGTTGCAGGCATATCTGCTTTCAAGATCATGCTGTTCGATGTCATGGAAATGCCAAGTAAATGTGACTCTGCTCTGTGTCTGTCAGATCCCTGCAGATAACCCTGCATCTGTGTGGTCTCTCTTTGTGCTCATGCGTATTTGTGTTTATGCAAGCTGCTTACTGCTTTAAAAATCACTTCCTTCCTCGGAACGAATGTTCTGCATAACTGAACCTGAATGGAAGCAGGTTAATTGTAATAACTGCTTGCAGGACATGAATGCTTTTAAGCATCGTGGATATGCCCTGGTAAAACTCAAGGAGTTTGCAGCAAATCCACCCTCAGTGGAGGGTCTTCTTCAAGTGTTGAGGAAAAGTTTTGTATCTTGGGTGGAATTTGTGAATGGGGAAAGAGAACAGCAAGGATCTGGTCAACACCTGCTCAATTAATATTTTTAGGGGTAGCTGAAGCTTCCTTACATCTTCCCTCCCTCCCACACAAGAGAAGGGAAAAATAAGTCAGCTCTGACTTTCACTCCCCACCCATCAAAATGATTACTTGTCTCCTGGCCCATCCCAACTACCACTTTAGGGGTGGACGTACTCAGCACTTTATTTTCCACTTGTTATTTAGAGAAATAAATTTTTCTAAATAACAACTCACAGGTTGTCATGAATGGATGTAGGATATTAGTGCAGCTGCCGGGAAGTTTTCAGATACCTATCCCTGCTTCAAGGCCTTAATTAAAAGCTAATGTGTCTGTGGACATATGATAGAGGCCGGTGTAATGTTCGTGTTGCTGGGTCTTTTCCACAGTATACCAAAAATCACCAAAGCAACTACAAGGGAGCAAACATCAATGTCTTCTTCCTCTGGTATTTGTTAGGGGAAGCAGAACAGAAGGAAAAATGAAGGGAAGGAGCTAGGTGTGCCTTAGTTCAGCAGCCCACAAGGCTGAGAGAGTTGTGACACTAGGACATTGCAGCTAAGCCTGCAAGGCCTATCAGATCTTCCCTGCTCTTGTTTTAACTGGTTTTGACCTCCTGACAGCCTCTGTGATGCTGACTAACTCTAGACTCTTTCCTGGCCTTTCTATCAGTCTTTCACAAGATATACAGGCTGCTGAAGTACCCCAAAGTACTTTCTTACCCTGTACCTACCCCCTTCTGAACTTCTGGTGCTGATGCTGGCCCATGGTGTATTTTGGAGGCTACATTGCTTCCTTTTGGATGCCAAATCGGCGTTTAACATCTTGCCTCAACAATTTTTCCATTGATGTGAGAAAAGTGCCAAAATTAAAAGACATGTGATTTTCTTTGGTTCCTGTGCCACCAGCCCCTAAGGATTCTCATCTTATCATGAGATGGGTCTGTGTACCGTTTCACAGCAAGCCCTAGACGCTTTTTCCAAGGAAAAATGTACTTAGCATAAAAACGTATGGTTATTGCTTAAACACACAAAAAAAATCTACTTGGTTTGCAGTTTTGCTCTGCTCTCTAAATGCCTTCAGTCAGGATGGAGGAGGGTGGTGTGTTTTATGTGAGCTGGCAGGAGGGAGGCTTTGCAGCTCCTGGGGACCGGGAATCCTATTATTCCAATCCCAACGCTGTGACTCCAGCGAAGTGAACAGCTCTGGAGAGTGGTGCCGCCCTAGAGTAGTGCTGAGTAGAGACTGCCACTGCTTTTAACCTCATTGAGGGAAAGACCCATCTCTCACTTTCAGCCCTACCAGTGCAAACACGCATCGAAAGGCCTGGAGCCTGGGTTTGCTGTGGCATGGCGAGTGGAGATGTCCAGGGTGCCGCAGGGCTGGGGGCTCCCCATGGCGGGTCTGGCAGCCAGACCCGACCCACCGCCCCTGCCGGGAGTGGGGCAGCTGGGCGGCAGGGGGGCAGCTCAGGCTTCAGGCGCCTCCCTGGGGACGGGGACAGGCCGAGGCTGGGCTGAGCCCAGCTGGTCAAGGCCCTTGGGCAGGCTGTGGGGGCTGGAGACCAGCCCTGCCATGGCATCACTGGGGCAGGGGCTGACAGCACTTGTGGGGGTCATGGCGGAGCTGAGAGGGGACTGGCTGGAGCCGTCAAGGTATAATCTTGTAAAAGGGTGAATGTGTGCTCACAGCCCTAAAGGCCAACCCACGCTGGGCTGCATCACAGGAAGTGTGGCCAGCAGGTCGAGGGAGGTGAGTCTGCNAAACTGAAAGAGGGGAGATTTAGACTATATATTAGGAAGACATTCTTTACTGTGAGGGTGGTGAGGCACTGGAACAGGTTGCCCAGAGAAGCTGTGGATGCTCCATCCCTGGAGGTGTTCAAGGCCAGGCTGGATGGGGCTTTGAGCAACCTGGTCTAGTGGGAGGTGTCCCTGCCCAGGGCAGGGGGGTTGGAACTAGATGATCTTTAAGGTTCCTTCCAACCCAAACCATTCTATGATTTGATGATTTGTGCGTTTGAGGCCCTGACGGAGGCCATGAGGGCTGAACGCAGACAGATTCCTAGAGAGGCCAGCTCATTGAATCTGCTGCCATACTCCTCCCAGTCTGGTGTGTAGCCAGCAGAGATGGGAGCAGGGCTGCTCCTTCCACTCGCAGCACATCATGGTACCGGACTAGTTGGACCATGAAGCTGCAGCTGAAGAGGTCTGCTGTGTCGGTGGCCAAAGGCTGTTGATAGCCTGAGGCACTTGCCCTTCGTCAGGACTGGTGTAGCGGCACTTTGCTGGCCCTACACCCTCAGAAACATCCTCTTTCATAGGATATAAACTATATAAAATGTTGTTAACCCAAGAGGCTAAATTATTAATCTGACCCATGGTACTGACTGAAGCAAGTCAGCAATAGACTATGTAGGTACTTATGCCAAAGTAGCTGAAGGGGAATAAACTTCATCAAAGAAAGGCTGCGGCCATGGACAAGAGGGAGCAACACTTTTCCGCGCCAAGTTTAGCATGTGATTTTAGATAAGTTTGGCTTCACACATCCTTAAAAACAAACAGAAAATCCCAAAAGCAACATAAGTCTTCAGGGAAAAAAAAAAACAACCAAACAAATAAGACCTTTTATGTGATTATACCACAGCTTGGTGGGAGACCAAAGTGTACATGGAGGTTTTATACAGACAGGCAGGGCTGGAGGTGCAGCATGAAATGGCGGTGCTATAAGCAAGGACCCTCATATCCACATCATGGGGCTGAGTATACAAGGCCTTTCTGAAAGAGATTCTTTATCCCACCTTTAACTAAGTTTTATTCTGAAACAGGACCAGGAAGTACTTCTTAGTAGGCTTTATTCTTCTGAAATTGTAGAGGCTAAAGACCTCAATGATAGCTTTCGATTAAATGTGCCTGCATTGTGAAGAACAGGGAGGGGGTGGCAATCCTCTTGAGGTATGTGTTACTCCACAATGCTAGTCCTTCTATAAAAACTGAGAATAGGATAAAATAGTAGTGCTAACACTCATCCTAAAGAAAGAATGATCCCATGTTCTGTCAGCTAAAGCTTCACAAATGTAAGTGTAGTCTTAAGTTCTGAGTTGATAGTCAGAAAACAGTAATTTAAGGGTAACCAGTATCACAAGCTTCATTCTATGGAAATATATAATCAGTAGAGATTATGGAGATTACCACATAGCGACTGTCCTTCCTTTGTTAATTTCATATGTGATGGATATATTTTGATTGGATCAGATCCACTAGTCAAAACTAGAGGATGTCAGTAAGCAAGTGTGCAATTATAAAGCATGTTAAAACTTGCCCTAAATCATGTCGTTATGTTTGATGTCGCATTGCGAGCTAAAAGTGGTAGTTGAGGAGTTTCCCTTTTAAATTTTTTAATTCAAATTCAAAGTGTGAGACATGATACTTAGAAGGTACCTCTGTTCTTTCAGCTGCAATTGCACACTAGTTCACCTGGCTACCTTAAGGGTTAAATTTTTAGTTCTTCCAGTTTGCCTTCACTATAGGGCTAAACCAGACTTGGAACAAATGCACACCCCCTAAGATAAATTAGAAACGCAGGGTAAAATAATTACAGGTGTAACTTTGAAAACAAAGTACACTTTATAGTAAATAAGGTGTTTATTAAATGCTGTTAGTCACAAATAGTTTGTGGCCTGTGCCTGTTGGTGGCTTGAATTACAAAATATTTGGTTATTGTACTTCCTTAAAATACTGCTGATCCTTATAGCTCTGCTAGACATTCGTGCAGTGAGCCGAGTAGGTGAGCTCCACCTCCTACAGGAGGAGATCGATTCCTGCAGTCAGTTTGCAATGCTGTGGGCACATTACTACCAGCATTACTGTTCTGAGATTTGCAAGTAGCATGTTAAAAGCAACAGTTTGAGAATGAAAAGCTAAAATGATATTGAGGTAGCTTAAAGAAAAGAGGCAAAAAAAGAAGAAAAACCCTACACTGAACAGCCTGCAGCAAAACCCAGAAGTGGCCACAGTGCACACTTCTTTTTCTTAAATTTTCTTACCAGCTTTTGGGAGTAGCAATTATTCTCAGAGCTGTTCAGAAAGTTATTCAGAGGCACTAAATTTTTCTTAAAAGTAGGAAAAATGAAAGGAGCTGTACATGTCTCAAATAATTCAGTATTTCATTAACCTTTTAATTTACAGATTAAAATTTTGGAAGACACTCTCTATAAACTGTATTGGCTTTTGCAGTTAGAGGTTGGTTTGAAATTCAAACCTGCACTGAATTACTAGGCAATGAATTTGTGATTACAAATGGCATTTGAGTGGCAATGTAAGTTAAGTTATTCTGTTATTCTTCTATTGAGTAGTTTACCTGCATAAGGTTGTACTTACAAAGAAAGACACCCAGCTCTGTAATCTAGTTCTAGACTGCAGTTTTCTCAGCAACTACAGCTGTAGCAGCTGCATAACCAGGCAGTGATCCCTTCATAGAGTACTGAAACAGAAAGAAACTGCTTAAGGGGAAACAGGCTAATAAATTAAAATGATGTAGTGCCTGTGAAATAAAGATGAAAATAAAATTGGCATATTCTAAATCTTGTTGCAATCAACCTGGCAGCATATTTCCACTTAAAAGCAATTGCTGAATCATAAAAACATGTGTGTTTAACCGATGGTAACACAACACTGCTGTGCTCTTAAATTTGTGCATTTGCAATGACTTAACACAAATCAGCTTTAGAGATAGGCCATAAGTATTGCCTTTTACCTTAAAAAGGTACTTCAGCAATTCAGTCACAGCTGTTGTCAGAACTCTGAAAGTTGAAGAGCTATGCCATACTAATTTCTTTCTCCCTTTCTCAGCAGCTCTTTCTTGATGATATTTCTGAGCTCATCTGCAGGACGTTGAAGAGTCCATAGCTCAATCTTGAAGGCTTCAGGGACTGCTTTCCTGGGGAGACGATAAAGCATGGCTAGCATCCAGGAAGTGAGTGGTAAGTTATAATTATAATGAAATCTGTGTCACTGCTGAACCGAGTATAAAACATTCTTGTCAAACTGTGAAGCGTGAATTAACATCAAATACTTGCTTCTCAGTAATGTATGTGACTTACTGGCTTTTCTTTTGTCATATGCTGCTGAATCAGCTCTGTTTTCCTACTAAGTTTGGTTTGTAGTCTTAGTGCTACAGAAATAGTGTCTCATGAAAACTATCTGCCTCTCCCAATCTTTTCCTAGAAAAAAAATTTTATTCATTAATGTCTTATTTTCAGCAGAATATTTTTGGCTGAACTATTCAATTTTTTATTGTCACAAAATAACAATGTAATTACAAACTGTTTTTCTTTTTTTAAAGAAACCTTTTTGGTCTTTGAATGACAGTCATACTTCATTTTATTTTAGGATTTTTCCTTCCGTCTCTCTGACAAATTCACCAAATTCCTGAGGAACACAAACTGGTTTTTCTGAAGTTGTTGAAGCTGATATGAGCAGAGTGGAGGGCATTTTTTTTAGCCCTGCAAAGCTACTTGGTATTTGAAATGCTGAAGAGGAAATTACGGTTTTGCCACAACTCGCGCTTCAGGCTTTTCTTGGGTCTAACTCTTATTTTAGTAGTCATTTCGGTTTTAAAAGTTAACCAGAAAGAACACTTCTTAAATCGACGACATCTAGAGCTGACAACAGAAGATCCTATTGGCAATGTTAACTGCACCAAGATTATAGAAGGGGATATACAAGAAATTCAAAAAGCAAAGCTTGAGATGTTGCTAACGTCATTTAAGAAACGCCACAGACTAACAACAAATGATTATATTAACATGACAGCAGACTGTGCCTCCTTCACCAAGACTAGGAAATACATTATGGAACCTCTCAGCACTGAGGAAGCAGAATTTCCAATTGCTTACTCAATAGTAGTTTATCACAAAATTGAGATGCTTGATCGACTTTTAAGATCAATCTATGCCCCTCAGAATTTTTACTGCATTCATGTTGACAAAAAGTCTCCAGAATCTTTTTTTGCTGCTGTGAAGGGAATAGTCTCGTGTTTTGATAATGTCTTTATTTCCAGCCAGTTAGAGAGTGTTGTATATGCTTCATGGAGCAGGGTGCAGGCAGACATTAACTGCATGAAAGATCTCTACAGAAGAAGTTCAAACTGGAAATATCTAATAAACCTCTGTGGCATGGACTTTCCTATAAAGACCAACCAGGAAATAGTAGAGAAATTGAAAGCCCTTAAAGGTGAAAACAGCTTGGAAACAGAAAAAATGCCAATTTATAAAGAAGTTAGGTGGAAAAAACACCATGAGATTATTGATGGCAAAATAAAGAACACAGGCGTAGACAAAGAACTACCACCTCTCAGTACTCCAATTTTTTCCGGTAGTGCCTATTTTGTAGTTAGTAGAAGATTTGTAGAATATGTATTAGAAAGCAGAAAAATACTTGAGTTCATTGAGTGGGCAAAAGACACATACAGCCCAGATGAGTACCTGTGGGCAACAATTCAGAGAATCCCCGAAGTCCCTGGTGCAGTTTCTTCTAGTGTCAAGTATGACGTTTCTGACATGAATGCACTGGCCAGGTTTGTCAAGTGGCAGTACTTTGAAGGTGACATATCGAAAGGTGCACCCTACCCACCGTGCAGTGGAGTTCATGTTCGCTCTGTCTGTGTTTTTGGGGCAGGAGACCTGAACTGGATCCTACGAAACCACCACTTCTTTGCTAATAAGTTTGACACTGATGTTGACCCTTTTGCAGTGAAATGTTTGGAAGAGCATTTGCGACACAAAGCTTTGTATCTGGGAAAGAACTGAAATACTGCATGCTCCTTTTACGAAACATAGATACAAATGCTGCACAGCTATGTACTTTTAACATGTAAGATGGATAGTGGTGGTGCTGATTATGGGTATAACATTTCTCACCATGTTGGTGTGGTGATGATGACACCCACCCCGCCTTGTCCATGGGCAAGGGGGAGAGAATGCATGTATCAAGTGGATATGGGGATTTCTTGTGTTGCACACTGAGGCCTGGAAATTTGGGGACAAAATTGAAGACAGCAATTTTTGAAAGTCTAACTATTTGCAATATTTATTACCTGAAGGGTTTTGCTAAACTATTTGTTTTAAGGCTTGGAAAATGCATATTGTTCATGGTTATTCCTCATTTTTTTCCCATGAACATAATGCTAGCTGGAAAGGAAAGGTGAAATGGGGAGGAAAAACCGGGAAGAAAGCAGCTGGACTGCACAGACGTCATACTGAGTACAGAAAGATCTCAGGAAACTAACATTAGAATTGATCTGAAAACTATACAAAAGGGAATATACCAAAGCCAGCTGTCATCATTTAACTTAAATCTGATTGCTCTAGTTCTGTAATGTGTAATTCTTAATCCTTCTGAAAATTTCATCTTCAGCGCGGAGTATTACGGACTTGTGTTTAAATTTGGTAGTCAAATCTTGCTTTTGTACTCTTAAACTCCCCTGATAATGTGATATAAAGTTTATATACTAGTTTGTAATTACATCTTCTCAGGGAAACTTCAGTTTTGTGCCTAAAGAGAGGTAGATTTGTAACTTTACACTTTTTACTGTGTCAGGAGTCTTGCCTTTATATCCAAAATGACTCAAGTTTCTCAAAACTTTCAAAGAACTGCAGTGGTGTCTAAATGTCACCAGTGGAACTGCTGGTTTCTGCTTTTGGTCAAGCTCAACTTGCATTCCAGATTGTTTTAACATTGAGTATGCAAAAATAAAATTATTTTTCTAAATGATATTGCCTCTTCCTACCATTAAAGTCCTTCTGAAAGCACTACCAAAAAATCCTAATGATGAAGACTTAAAATGTTTTTACTGTAGGATGCCATACACAACTGAAGCTGCAGCTGAGCCAAGTGCTACCTTTCCTCTGTGTGTCCATTCATTCATGTGTCTAAGCTTGTTTATGTTTAGCTGGTGCAGCTGATTTTTATTTATTTGCTTCTTTTGGTGGAAAGGAAAGGAGGAAATCTGGATGTGTTTTGCTCCAGGTTAGGTCCCTGCTTAGTTGAGGTGCTGCAGTGTGGCACAGAAGCACGGTGATGAGAACACAGGACACTCTGAAGGAGGATACTTCTTTCCATATCAGCTGAGGTTTGTCAGGCATAGTTACTGCCAGGTCTCTTATCTTACTCTTGAGATGACAGTGGAATTTATTACAGGCACTAGCAAATGGCAAACTAGACTAAATTCTTTGTTTCTTGAACTGTTGCTGTAATGGCAGCAGGTGTTTCTTACAAAGGTAGTTTGTCATGAAGTTTCTCCTAAGGCTTGCCCCCAAATTTAGACATTAACACAATGAACTGCTTACCGTTGATCATGCTAATGGGTAGGGAGGCAAGCAATTTAATCTGAAATGGGGCCTATTCTTGCCCACCTCTGCCTTCAAAACCACCTGAAAGCTGTTTAGGGAGCCTTCAGAGACTCTCACATGATGCATAACCAGGTAATTAAAGCCTACAAGCTGGGGCAGTGGAGGGAAATACCCTGTCTTCCCCACCCTTTGGCTTTTCTACAAAAACGCTCTTAAAGACAGTTGTGCTCTACCACAAGCTACAACAAGGTGTAACTTCAGTGCATATAGTTTTGGGGAATTCCAGAAAGTCATGTGCTATTTTAGCAGAAAGGAGGGTATTTGATTTTAAGAATTTCCACCTAAAGACAAGCTACGTGAGTCACTTCTGTAAGATCTGCTAGTTCATATAGATGGAAGAAGTGATAATGAAGCTCTCTGCACAGGATGCACTGTTGACTCAGTTGCTTGAAATCTGCTGGGCAACTGGAGCACCAACCCCATTACCTACCTATTCCAGCCTGCTTTGTACCTACTCAGAATGCCTGTATCTCTGCTGTGAATGAGGATGCTACTGGACTAGGTGCTCCAAATGTTACTGTTTGCATAGAGTCAAGAGAGATTCCATGCACACTTACTATATATTCTGGTCTGTACTGAAGGAAAAACAGGAGAATGTTGCTGTTTAGCATATGTTCTCCATAAGAGAAGAAGGCATTGCTTATTTTTCTGGAGAAAATTTGTCACAAAAAAAACCCCACCTCCCTGAAACTGACTTGTAGGAGAGACACACTGATACAGTTGCTTTTAAATGGTCTAGAAAGGCAGTTTCATTAAAAGAACTCTTAATCTGTTGAACAAGCACCAAATGTGCCAAATGAAATTAACAGATTAATTAAAGGTACTGCAACTATGCATACAGAAAAGATTCCATAGCCAGCTATAATGGGTAGAGAAAGCAATCTAACTTACATTAGCATTTCAGTGAATCTGCTAAGAAACTTAGCTTAAATAATCATCATCCTACAATTAAGCAAATTTGTGGCACCAACAAAATTCAAATGAAACCTAGATTACACCTCTGACTGACATCAGCATTTATTCATAACATCTCAGTTTTCTACTAGATGTTTAGAGGACTGGAGTAAAAACGTAGTACTGGCTTGAGTGAACGTGAAAGAGAAACTGATACTGCAGCAATGAGCTAATCTTGATGCCTTGCTGAAGATCACAGAATCACAGAATCTTCTAGGTTAGAGGGGACCTTAAAGATCATCTTGGCCAACCGTCAACCTAATTTTGACAAAAATAAACACCCACACAGCAAACAAAAAGCAACACCATCACTAAACCATATCTCCCAGCACCACATCAACCCGTCTTTTGAACACCTCCAGGGGTGGTGCCTCAACCACCTCCCTGGGCAGCCCATTCCAATGCTTGATAACCCTTTCGGTGTTATAACCCTTGTCCTAATATCCAGCCTGAATCCCCTGGTGCAACTTGATGCCA
>VXAK01028301.1:0-28324 GCA_013399435.1 Arenaria interpres
ACTCTGTCAAATCTGTGAATTCATGACTGTGCCATACAGCTTGGTGTCATTGGTAAACTTGCTGAGGGTGCACTCTATCCCACTGTCCATGTCTCCAACAAAGACATTGAACAGCACTGGTCCCAGTACTGACCCCTGAGGAACACCACTCGTCACTGGCCACCACTTGGACACTGAGCCATTGAACTCAACCCTTTGAGCCATCCAGCCAGGTCCTTATCCACCAAGTACTCCATCCATCAAATCCATGACTTTCCACTTTTGTGACCAGGGTGTCGTGCGGGACAGTGTCGAATGCTTTGCATAAGTCCAGATAGATGAATGCAAAAAGCACATTTTTTAGATATTTGTTTTTTCATCCCTGATCTTAAAGAAGACCACATCTAGTGCTCTTTAAGAACACTTCTGTTGTGAGCCTTTTCTTCACACTAGTAATGTATTGTGCCCGTGGGCAGTCTGACTCATGTCAGCTTTCCATAACTTGTCCAACCACAGAAATAGCTTACCATTACTGGAAGGGGACACATAATCTGGCCAATGGAAAATCCTAGAACTTCTGAAACCTAATGCTATATAAAAAGAACATAGTTAATTTTTTCTTTAGTAACAGATCACTCTACATTGTGGAGGCCAGAAATCTCCTTTTCTTCAAAGTATGACAGAGTAAAACCTCATACTCTTTTGTCTATCACCCAAAGATCCTTTGCCTCTTAGAAGGAATAAAAATAGAACTGATGAAACACAACATAACCTGAATAATTATGCATCAGAGTTGCAACCTAGCAAGGAAAGAAAAGGATGTTCTTGATTTTGGGTCTCCTGGGAGTTTTCGTGGTGTCAAATCAACAAATCACTTTTAGTAACCCAGCATTAATGTATATCTACATGCAAATGACACTTACAGAAATTAGATTTGAATGTGAAGATTGCCTCATACAACCTCAGAAGGCTAAAAGGGTTTAAAGATAGTGTAATTGTACTGTACCTCCATGTTAAAACCCCTTAGCAATTCCAGTAATAGGTGAAATGGCTCCAGTGCACATGAGAGTTAGACCTTTCATTGGGAAGCTGCACTTTACATCCAGTTCACTGAGGAGCTGAGCAACTCTTGAAAGCAGTAGGAACTGAACACCTTACCCAACATTTTACAGGATGAGAATTTACCTTGAGTGAAAACTACTAGGTTTACACAACTTCTGCAGACAATTCAGTAATGCCCAGAGATAATCAGGTATGCAAAGATTAAAATACTCAGAGCTATCTTTGAATTCTGTTCCCTGGGGATGGTGCCTAATATCCAATCAGTGCCTTTTAGCTTTCTTCCCTGTCACAGAGTTTCAGTTTACTAATTAGAAATGTTCAGCTGCAATTCCTTTACATCACTTTTTTACAGGGTAGAATTCAGCACCCTCTGAGAGTTTAAAAAGGTTACACCATCATTTGTCAAGGTCACAGCAAGAAAGGTTTTTCATTAATTTTAGATTGGCAAAGAATAAGAAATATTGTAATTGCTGAATTTAAGCCATTCACTGCACCAGTTCTCCTTCTACTTCATGGACAGCCAATTAGGGACTTTATTTAAAATATGTGAATTGTATGACTGTCATTAAAGCTATGATTCTGAAGAGTTCATTTGCTTTTTTTAAATGGAAGTATGACAGAAATGCAATCATTTTGCAGGACAATGACCCAATCATTCAACATTTGGTAAATAAAAATGGTTCTCTATAGATTTGACCACAGGTGGAGCCTCCATTAAAATTAGTGCTGGGAGGGCCCAGTTCTGCAAGACACTGACAGGCCACCGTGCCAACGCTGACCATCTGCCTCCTGTTTGACAGAAAGACCTGGAAAATTCCCCAGAATCTTGTGCTTTTGCAGTAGAAAAAAACCAAAAGCACAATCAAATGCTCTTCATTTGTGAAAACTGCACAGAGCCATCTCCAAGGCCTGTTGCTGGTTAGTGCAGCGAAACCATGACTCAGTTTCCAACAAGCCAGAACAATGAGGAGACCCCTGAGCTCACCCAGAGATGGTTTCACTGTTTTCCATCATCCTGTAAGCTTTCTCATGACAAACACCTACACTTTACCTGTTCTTTCTTTTTGACATTTATTGGAAATCAGAGGCATTGTTTTAGATGGATTTGTTTTATTCCTTTCCTTTTTTGTGAGACTTAACACAAAAGAATACTTCTCTATTTCAAAACAACACATTTACTGCAAAGTGTTAGAATCTGTGCGGCCTGCATTTTTCAGTATCTTTTTCATGGTTTTGCTTCATCAGTAAGCACATCTCTCAGGTGGGACTGCTCCTGCAGACTGCAAGAATCTGGGAAGTTTATCTTCCTGAGGATTGTGTGACTTTGCAGTGGAGATACAACTTCCCGTCCCGATCTTGCCAAAAGCAATTTACTTTTTCATGTAATAATGTTCTATCCCAAAAGCTTTTCTCAGGATGCACAAAATCATCCATCATTGTATTTCTATATTGAAAATATTTTGGTTTATGGTTTTGTTTTCTTTTTGAGAACAAAAAAGACTCATGTCCCACTTGTACTGTTAGCCCACACCATGTGCACATCTTTTGCTGTCATCACATAGTAAATGTGTTTTTCCTGATTCCACAGAACAGGTCTGTAAATGGGAAGCTTTTTTACCACCTCATCTCTCTCCTCCTCTCTGGTCATTAGAACCACAAAAAGATGAGATATTCAAAACACAAAAGACAAAATGGGAAAGATTAGCATTTTCTTTCTCCCTCTAACTGTTTCAGATGAATTTTTTCCGATATAAGTCATGTAGACAATACGGTTACTCAAAAATCTTGTGAGAACCAAAGAAGTTGCCACAAAGGTGTCAATCAAAATTTTTTTAATTGTAATGCACTACTGTGCCTCTTCAGCTGTTTGATATATAAAAGGGTGCATTTCCAGGACATTTTGACCCTTTTGGGTTAGCATCTGAAACTGCTTACATCCCATCCCCTTTCTTCAAAGGGCCTATGCTTAACCAGGTTTCTGATTTTCCAGGTCTATGTTCATCAGTCCACATCCAAACTCCACAATCAGTAAAAGCCCAGATGTATGTACCAGCACATACCACTGGTTGCATCACCTCTGGTGTCACTTCCCAAGGAATGAGAATGAGTGCTCAGAAGACAAATGGACCAGTGCAAGCTTCAGATTGGTCCCTGACCAGAATGAGCAGGTGACGGGGATTGCAGAAGCTTGCTAGTATCTCCCTCCAGTCAGCTCCAGCACAGCTGAGGCAATCCAGTAGCAGCCAACAACAGACTGGCATGAACAGGGGGAACATACGCCCAACCAACCTGGTAACCTTCTATGATGAAATGACTGGCTTGGTACATAAGGGGAGAGCAGTGGACGTTGTCTCTCTGGACTTCAGCATTTACTGGAAACAAGCCAGTAAATGCTGAAGTCCAGAGAGACAATGGACAATGTCTGCTGTATGATCCTCATAGAAAAGCTGATGAGGTATGTGCTGGATGAGCAGACAGGCAGATTGAAAACTGGCTGAACAGGCAGGCCCAGAGGTTGGTGACCTGCGACATCAAGTCTAGTTGGAGGTCAACAACTAGCAGTGTACCCCAGAGGTCAGTACAGGGTCCAATCCTGTTCAATATCTTCCAGATGACAAGCTGACCTCCACAGGTCCCTTCCAATTTCAACTATTCTGTGAACAGCATAAGATCCCAGTGGAAAGGGAATCCTACAGTGCTTTAAAGCACAGCAAAGGCTTTCAGACATGCGACAAAATCACTAATATAAAAATTTAATGTAAGTAGAAATCCAATAAACTCTTCATTCACTACTATGTGCTCTATCAAGAACAGCATTTGATCCTTAGAAGACATACAAATCCATGAGATACTGTTTCTTTTTATTCTTTTTTTGACAGGCATTATTGGTTGAAGAAAAATTCGAAATCTCTGAGTAGCCTAAAACTGAAAAGTCAGAATCATGCAATGAGAAAAAATGTCTACTTTTTCATGTCATAACTTTAGGCTGTGATGGAAGGACGTACTCAAGGTTTTGAACATTTGAGTTAACAATACTGATATAGGATGTCTTTTTCTGTCAGGCTTCAGTGCACCTAACAAAATCTCCCCTCATGGTCCCCTGTCTGCACCATAATACAATTAAACTCATAATCATTATTATAATTGTCAGATATTCTGAAACAAATGATACCTAAGCACTTCATGGAATACGTAGCATGAAAATTAAGATAATTTTAATCATTTCTCATCTCAGAGACCTGCCAACTAAAACTTTGCTAAAAGAAGGTGAAAGTATAGGAGAGTTCTCCTAGGTGCAACCTTGGTGAAGATTGTCCATGGGGTATCTCCCACCAGCCTCCTGACAAGCTGGCAGAAGCAAGGGAAGGCTGAGGGGAAGAGACAGCAGCACTGAGAAAAGAAACTGAGATACCTCCCAGGAGAGAGGCTGTGAGGAGGCAACAGGAACCAGAGGTGGCATTTTTCTTTAACCCCAGTTGGCATCTAGGACCAAGCAGCTGCTCGCTCACCCATCCTCCCCCCGCAAGAAGGGTAGGGAGAAGAGGGAGAAAAGGAGGGGAAAGGGGGAAAAAACCCTTGAGGTTTGAGATTAAGACAGTTTACTAGAACAATATCAGAAAAGGAAAATAACAATAATAACAATAGTAATAATGATACAAGTCATTTCACTGCCCAGTAAATTTGCACTGTCCTGAGCAGTGATTGCAAGAGCCCACCCCATGGCTAACCCCATTTATATACTGAGCTTGATGTCTATGGTATGGAATATTCTATTGTCTTAGTTTTGTTCTGCCTCAAACCAGCACATGGTCATTCCATTGTTTGGTCTATATTCCTTCTGGGCTTCTATGGGAAGTTGAAAAGAATTCTTGAAAAGCATAAGCGTTGCTTAGCAACAATTAAAACAATATGTATGGTTGACATTCCTTTCACAGCAATCACTGAAAAGAAAAACTCTTTCCCGGCTGAAACGAGGACAGGTGACACTGCTGTCCTGTGACAGAGCGGCTCTGTGCCTTCAGTCCTGAAGACAACAGAGGGGCGAGCAAGCTTTTACAGGGAAAGGAGGATATTTTACCCTCTGCCCAAGATTAGGCTAATTATGCATGCTGCTGACCATGGCCCTGCCTGCTTTTTGCTGGAGAGACATCTGTTTCTAGAGTAAGAGCAAAGTGTGTCTCAGGCACTAAGTTCCCCCTCAGCAGTGGAAATCTTATTTTTCGTGTGTGCCTTTGACCATAAAATCTCACCTGTGCTACTCAAATCACTACCTGTTTCGAGTAGCTTTTAGAAGCATTCTGATTTAAGGTGAACTCCACTGAAAAGAAGTTTTGTTTTGGTTTTCCTAAACATAATTAAACACTTGATTAGATTACCCTTATAAGAGCAATGGTAGTAAAGTAAAATAAATATACACGTAACTTTTCTTCCAGGACGTGATTGGCATCAGCAAGGTCAGGGTTGGATTGAAGGTGATTGCTGATAACATCCCAGGTGTAGCCTCTCTCTGGAAGACTGTGTAAATTAATCTAACTAAAGTAATTTTTCCCTTTCTCAAACATGAATCAACGGACTTTGGAAACAGTATTTTATGCATGAAAAGTAAGCTAGAAAGATAGGGCAACCTTAATAGTTAAATTTAAAGAAGGAAGGGAAGGGAAGGGAAGGGAAGGGAAGGGAAGGGANGGAAGGGAAGGGAAGGGAAGGGAAGGGAAGGACGTAAACAGCTTTACAGCTGTTTTAAAGATGTTTTTAGATGCTTTAAAGATGACAGCTCATCCTTGGTTTTAGTTGCAGACTATACTTTTTGGACCCAAGTGTTGGTCACTATCATTGCTTATGGCAGATTCATTTAAGCTAAGGTAGCTGATGTTAATTTCCATATACTATTGCAATAAGAAAAATTTCCACACTTCTTTTCTGTTTCCTTTAACAGAAATGCTCTCAGGTAACAAACCAATATATTGAGCACGCTTTACACCTAGCAGAAGTCCTTTGCATTTGTCCCTCATTCTCTCATCTTTTTCTAGGCTGCCAAGTCATCCATGAACAGAGTGGAAATATTTCACTCTTGCTTTAAGCCTAGGCAACTACACTCACATAAAAATCTGAAAAGCAGTAACAAAAATGAGCAGCCTTGTAAGGAATCACGACTTAAGCCATTTCTGAGTAATCCTGTTTCATTAAGACTCCTAAGTGACACATACTTTCACAGGTTTCCTCTGTTGTTCAGCTAACAGTGACACTGTGGGTCAATACTGTGAGTCAGATAATAATACTGCTTTAGCTGAGCAGAAAGAAGCAACTGTTTTGCCCTTTGGTCAAAACAAAGTATCTGGTGGAAGTTTTTATTTCCTACCTACTACATTTTCAGAAAGAAAATTGACAAAGAAAGTTGACTCAAACTGGGGCAGGAGGGAATCTCAGGGAAGTATATTTCTGCTCTAAGCTACTTTGCTGTGAATCATGAATAACACTACTTGAGTAAATGGCATCATTTAGTTAAAAATGAAGCCAGTGTAAATAAAGGCAACTCCTAATAACACTGATTTACAGCAGAATTGGGCCACGGTTATTTCAATACACTACCAGTAATACATCTTTAAAGCTCAAATAGTGAACTGAATAATATTCGATTTTCCTCTATAAGAATGCAGATACTGCTTCTGCTTGCTACCAAGACCTGAAGGAAACAAGTATTTGACTTTAGTGGTTGTTGTGTATGAAAAATTGCATAATGAATTTCTGAATCTTCCAGGTGGAAGTAGTTATCTCTTCTACTGTCTGTTTTAAAGTTTTTGGCAAATATAGATGGCTCTGGGTACAGCTAACAAATTGCTATGCTACCAACAAGTATTGTTACCCCGTTGCATGTAAAAATATTTCTATGGAAGTTCCAAACTATTTCTATATAAGAGAAAGTATTAAGTAAGAAGTAAAATACCTAATTTACTTGGGAGGATTTTAGTTTTGAGAGCTGCCTCTGCTGATATACTTTTTGGCATTGGATACATTTTTTTAGAATTAAAATAGTATATTTAAACACTATATCTATCATATATGTAATATATATACAGCAAAAAACTTTAATTTTGCAAGATACATTCACTTCTCAAGCTCAGTACATCAAAACATACACCTCAACTTGCTTGCACACCCTTCTTATATCAGACTGTTTATTGCTCAGGTAGAGCAAGGAAGAGACAACTGTATAGATGACAGTATTCCTTAAAACCATATACCTTACTTTTACCTATTGTTAGCTTATTAGTCACATTGTGGATTTTATAATAACCTATTTTTCATTATGAACTTGTTAAGGCATTTCATTCATTCTACTAAAGCACTGAGATACTCTGCTGAGTATTCTTAAATCCTCCTAAGACCGTGGCTCTTTCACATGACATTTCAAGTTTTTAGGACCTAAACATTTGGCTAACGTTTCCCATAGGCTCGTTTTGAAAGACTTTTCATTTGGGAAGCTTAAAATATGTTTTATGCTTGCTGGGTTTCTGTGGAATCTTAAAAACAAGATTTATAAATGTATGTGATACTGAAAGATGTTTATGATGTCAATACACTGGAAGACATTCTCATAAAAATGTCTTCTGTTTTTATTTTTTCTGTGAGGAAAAAGAAAATTGTACTTAGAGCACCTCTTTCTTTTCTTTATAAGGGAACAAGCAAAGAAAAGATTCAAATGCTTCAGTGTTAGCAGGAGGAGCACATTCTCCTAAAAATGTAGATCATACTTTTCTCACCAATGGCAGTATCATTTTTTCTAACCTGTATGTGATTTATGATCATTGCTGCTTGTGCCCAGGAGGAATAAGCTATTTAAAAAGATAGTGTGTGATTCCATGACAACTGGCAGGTGTCTTATAAAACCTTTCTTTGTTGAAAATGTGCAGGTGAGTTATTATACTTTAAAATAGGAGAAATGGAGCTGTGGTGGATTTTCCTCAGTGCAAGAGGAACCTGCAAATTAAAGCCAAATATTATTTTTATACTTGCCCATAGGATTCACAAAGACCATTTGCAACAGCTGCAATGGAAAGTCAAATAAAACACACTGCCCCACATGCTGCTGTATAAATATATAACAAGTGCAATTTTTAGCCAAACTGCTTTCTTCTTTTAGATGTTGCTGACTACAGCAGAATTATGAGTCTGTGTACTGTCCTTTTCCCTTTGCTGACAAGTCAGGGAAGCTTTTTTGAAAAATACAAAAAAATCTAACTTGCAGGCACTTTTGTCTGGTTTTCCATTTAGTTATTTCATTTGTTTTAAACTGCCTCATTTAATAAACAGTAAACAATCACTAAGTATTGTTAGAGATTTGAATTTATGTGATATCTAATTTTCCAATTAGCAGGAAGAACTCAACAGCCTCTTGTGTTTGTCTGACTCCTGGAATCACTGGTACAAATTAATTTCCCCGTTGCCTCTCAGGAACAGAGAGTGGTGCTCAGTGGAGTTAAATCCAGCTGGCGGCCAGTCACAAGTGGTGTGCCTCAAGGCTCAGTGTTGGGACCATTTCTGTTTAACGTCTTTATTGATGATCTTGATAAGGACATAGAGTGTATCATCAGTAAGTCCACAGATGACACCAAGTTAAGCGGGAGATTTGATCTGCATGAGGATAGGGAGGCTCTACAGAGAGACTTAG
The DNA here is from genome assembly GCA_013399435.1 of Arenaria interpres. Taxonomy (NCBI): domain Eukaryota; kingdom Metazoa; phylum Chordata; class Aves; order Charadriiformes; family Scolopacidae; genus Arenaria; species Arenaria interpres. The sequence goes on from VXAK01028301.1 coordinate 8,711, forward strand.
ATAGGTTGGATCAATGGGCCAACATTAATGGTATGAGCTTCAACAAGATCAAGTGCCAGGTCCTGCACTTGGGCCACAACAACCCCATGCATCGGTACAGGCTTGGGGAAGTGTTGCTGGAGAGCTGCCTGGCGGAAAAGGACTTGGGGGTTCTAGTTGACAAGCGACTGAATATGAGCCGGCAGTGTGCCCAGGTGGCCAAGAAAGCCAGTGGCATCTTGGCTTGTATTAGAAATAGTGTGACCAGCAGAAGTAGGGAGGTGATTGTCCCCCTCAGCACTGGTGAGGCCACACCTGGAGTATTGTGTCCAGTTTTGGGCACCTCAATACAAGAGAGATATTGAGGTGCTAGAGCAGGTGCAGAGGAGGGCAACGAAGCTGGTGAAGGGCCTGGGGAACAAATCGTACGAAGAACGATTGAGGGAGCTGGGACTTTTTAGTTTGAGGAAGAGGAGGCTGGGGGTGACCTCATCACTCTCTACAACTACTTGCAGAGACATTGTAGAGAGGCTGGTTGCTGGTCTCTTCTCACAAGCAATTAGTGATAGAACAAGAGGGAATGGAATCAAGCTACAACAGGGTAGATTTAGACTAGACATTAGGAAGAAATTCTTCACAGAAAGAGTGGTCAGACACTGGAATAGGCTGCCCAGGGAGATGGTTGAGTCACCATCCTTAGATGAGTTTAAGAGTTGTTTAGATGTGGTGTTAGGGGATATGGTGTAGGGGAGAACTTTGTAGAGTAGGGTAGATGGTTGGACTCGATGATTCCAAGGGTCTTTTCCAACCTAGATGATTCTATGATTCAAAATACAAAAATCAGTGGTAACATCTTAATATCTATTTCAGTTTCTGGAGCACAGGATCTGTTTCCACTTGAACAGCTAAAAAAGTAACCCACATCAAGACTGGATTCTACATATGCAGAAAGCCTCATTTCTGTTGATCCCATGAGAATTTATGATCTTTTGCAACCTGGAGGAACCAGATCTAACTATATCACCATTTTCATTAGCTGCAATAATTACGAGCTTGATCTGGTGCTCCCTGAAGTTAATGGAAAGACTCTTATTGTCTTCAGTGTACTTTGGATGACATCAAGAACTCATGGTGCAACTCTGCAAGCCAAAACAAAGTATAGCACTCCAGCAACGCGTCTTGCTGCCCATGAAGGTTGTTCAAATTTGGAAAGTAAGACAGAAAAAGCAGATCAGCAAGATAGTGCAAATGAGATAAAAATAAAGAAACAGCTTCTCTTAATCTTTCAGTTCAATTTTGTAGCACAAAAGAAAGTTTATTTTTATCACTGAAATGTTGATGTCTTTTAAAAAAGGCTTCACCTGTCTGAAGTTGAATAAACCCCATGATTTTAAGTGAGCAGTTCAAAAGTTTCTCAGCAAAAATCAGAATGATGGAAGAGCTTGATCTGTTCAGTACATCGATAAGGGCTGTCATATATGGAAGTGGTTTCGCAGCTCCTGCTCAGGCCTGATAAGGATACCCTCAACACCTGCTAGCAATAACCTGACTTTTCATAAGCTGTACTAACACCGACTCCGTGTTTTTTGACTTTGTGACTCTGCAAAGATGCCACTACCTTTGGAAATATGGGTTGACATTGGAAATGTTTCTGTGATTGTGTTTTCAAATCTTCCTGTTAGTGACTTACCTACATCCTGCTGAGGACTCAGTCATCTCGCACAAAATAGCTGAAGTCATTACTGTGTACCAGTGTCTCTGTGTTGGGAGCCACATAGGTTAATGTGAAGCCACATAGGAGAAACCCCTCCGTTTTGAATGAAATCTGTAACAGCTCCTCTTCCATGAATAGAGAAAGCCATCAGAGGTCAGTGCTTCAGCTTGTCTTTCATGAGACACCAAGGAACATATTGCCTCCTTGTACCAGCAAGAAGCCTTAGACTTAACTCAGATTGAGAGGGGAGGGTCTTGGCTTCAGCACCACCTCCTAAGTACTGTGGTTTTCCATTTGGTTTCCCAGGAAAACTTCTGTGATCCTGTCCTAGCTCTGCCTGTCTGCTTTGCCTCCCAAATAATTTCTTTCCCCAGGAAATTCTCGTCAGTGGCACCCTAACTGGTAAAATTTGTCCAGTTCCTAAAGCAATCTGCTTCTTACAAATGCCAGGAAAAGAAGGCTGCTGAGGCAGCCTCTGCTTAGGGCCTCCACTGTTGAAAGGCTGCAGTGGAGGTTTAACCTTGATTAGACATCAGAGGATCCACGTGGAGCGAGCCATTATTAATATTGTCAAGAAGTGAAAAGCTTCATTCATAGATCTTGCCTGCTTAGACATCAAAGTCAACCAACCTCAAAAGAAATCTGTGGGGAACCAGGCATCCTTAGTTCTCATATTGATCATACTACTTGTTCTGAAAGTTTCTCATCTGAGCTCTGGCAAAGCCTGACCTTGCAGAGGGAACATGATGTACAAACAAGGCAAAGGGTTGTGCTTTCTTTCTTATCCCTAAAGTTAACACTAGGTGAATAATTAGTATCAAATCTTGTTTTCTGCAAATAACTTCTCCCTCCCAAAAAAAAAGCATTTGAGAAAATTATATTCATTTTTCTGATATAGTCATAAAATCTCACAAGTCCTGTGACTTGTTTATGAAACATCCAATGTCTGCTGTTTGTGAATCAGAATAAAAGCTTTTCAAACAGGCACAAGGTATAAATTTGTTCTTGACTCAAATAGAAAGTGAATACAATGAGAGCATGGATCCATCCAAAACAAATTTTGGAATTCAAATGAATCTTCTAGGCAATTTCTAGGCAGTATATGTCCAGACATAATCACAGGCTAAAAGATCTTCTTTTAGTGCCTAGATGATAGCATCCATTCTCTTCAAGCTATAGTCTGTCTCAGAAGGCATATGTTAGATAAGGTATTTATTTTGCTTGTGGCTATCCTGTGGCTATCACCAGGAATTCTTGCAAAGGTAGGAAGAACTGAACATGTGATTATATTATCCATTGCTTTTCTTAAACTTCATTGGATAATTAAAAAATGCCATTATACTTGTGTAAAGTTTGAGATAGGGGTTTCCATCAACTGTAGGAAGCCTTTTCAGAGAACAGAGCTGTAGCTGGGTGAAGGGCAAAATATAATTTAGGGAGTTGCCACGTGAAATGTACATCCCTTTTGCTCAAATTGTACTCAAAGTTTTGAACCTAAATGCAAATCTCAGAGCTATTGATAGCATGGAAAAAAAATATTGACAACACTTTTTGCATTCAGAAGACTTTTATACATGTTACATTTTATGAATGATCCAGAGGTAATCTTTACATTGTTTTAAACTACTGAGTTCAATAAAAGCTTAAATAAAATTATCTGCAGTCTTTCTTACTGGAGTGGGGAGGGACTCATGAAAAGGTTTATACTCTGTGTAGGAGAAAGACAATGGAGAAAAGTGTTCATGTAAATACCTGCCTAGGTTCAATACCTGCCTAGGGTCCCCTCTCCTCAGTACACAAACACAGGTTAAGCACCCTCTTCTGTGAACAAACTGTTGCTCTGGAGGCTGTGCCATCATTGAGATCACACAGAACTTCCTTGAAGGACTTTCATTCCTTCTTGCAAGTCCTGTGTTGGGCAGCACCCTGCTCTTAGCTCCAGGTCCCTTTGTCCAGGGACAACTTCCCACCGCACTGCCTCCAGCCAGCTGTGGGCTGGGATGGTGCTCTCAGCTCTGACCCCCCAGGAAGGTGGTCAGCTGCGTGGAGATCACTGGGAAGCCAAAGGGCTTTTCAGATCCCATTATATGGGCACGATGTCTTTGTTGCTGTATTTGTTAGGCGTGGTGAAACTGGGGAATGAGGCTCTGCTGGCTGCATCTTCATCTGCTATATTGGTATTACATGGAGCAAAGTAACTCCTATTCCAAGGAGTTAAAAAAACCTATGGGGTTTTTTTTCATTGTTTTCACTCTAATCTGGAATGCTTGAAGAAGAGATCAGAAAATGCATGCTAAAAGACAAGCTAATCACAGGCTTTATTGAGAAAATGCATATCATTTTCTAAAACTCTTACAAAATCTCACCATGATCAAGCAGGAAGTGGAGAACCAAAGTGAGCCCTTCCAGCTCCCTTGGGCAGTGTGTGAAGGGCCACCAGTGCTCCCCAACCACATGGAGCCACTGGCAATCCCAGCCCCCAGGAGCTGGAGCCACAGTGGAGTATGGTGGGACACTGAACCTACTGAAGTCTTCTCTGCCTGGGGACACAGCAGCTCCAAGATGGGACTATTTTGGCCAGCAGATTTGTGTTTAGGTGTTGGTCAGGCAGTGACTCACTGATGCTGGAGGACACTGACCTTTTTCACATAGAGCACTGGGCAGCTGCCTCCTGCTCCAGAGCAGTCACCAGCACATCCTGCATTTAGTTTTAAGTTCCAAACAAAGGGAGGAAAATTTATAGAAACACAAGGCTGTGTCCTTATCCATTTGTACTTTTGTGGGGCACCTAACTTGGTATTTACAAGAGGGTAATTATATTATTTTAATGTTGATGGCACATGTTTACAAGAATGTAGCTATTTGATTAAATATAAACTGCTAGATTAAATAGCCCGTTTACTGTAATCTTGCTAAATGCCTAATTAAATAGTAAGAGAATATTAATCGGATTTATTATGGTTTAACAAATATGTGAACATTATATTTTAGTACTTTAAAACACTCTATTGATGTTGTACCTCATTAGTTAAACAGTCCCTCTGTTAAAAGCACATTAAAAGTACTTAGATTGTCAACAATCCTGGTTCTTAATTTATATTACCTCAGTAGTGGTTTATTTTACCCTGTTTACAGATCCCCAGACATTTACTCAAAAACCCAACAAAATACAACATTCAATTCCCAGCTGTCTAGCTTCTTAGAAATAAAATGCACAATCATTCACTTTATGGCTTTTGGAAGTTACAGTCCAAGATTTGAAAGCTCACCTTGAAGTTATCTGAAAATTTCCTATAAGAATATCTATGAAATTCCAACATCTAATTGAAGTCTAATAAAAGTCTCCTTTATGATACGTATTTTGCTAAAACAAGTGCAGCCTTACTAGTAAAGGTGCTGTACTAATGACATTTTTTAACAGATCTTTTCTGTTCTGTAATACCATTGGAAAGAAAAGGGGAAAGTTCTTGTTGCTTTAATTTTTAAATAACATCTCTTGGCATGAGTTCGGCAGTTAATACAACTATGTATTGAATAGGTCATGCTAATCTCTTCGGAATAAATGGGAGTCATGCATACAATACATCCCTGCCCCTCTATCATACTTTTAAATAACATTTGAGGTTTCAAAAAAAATTCTTGTCTTTTTTAATTCCATGGCTAATATATGTTAGTAAATCTTTAGAGATTTTTGTTAAAGATGCAGTGAAAAGAGAAGGAAATAGTTATGAATGTTAAATATAAGGTATTTGACTATTTCAGTAGTATCTTTCTCCTTCCCTTTAACTGTAGGGTGTCCTTATGAGAAAGGAATCCCTTTTCTGCATTTTGACAGCTCTCCAAAATGATGCTTTTGCTGTTCCTGCACAACTAATCTTAATATGAGGACATCATTTTGCAGAATTTCTTTTTCAGTAGAAGTGGAAGAGGAGAGAAGCTATTTCTCAGACGGCAGTGGTTTCATACCAGGCTATTTGTATGTGGCTTCTTGACCTTCTCTGATTGATGGTTTCCTAAAGAACTAAGGTACCAGGCATTTGTGTCTTCTCATGTTCACCATTCTCTTACTCCTGACATTCAGTTTACACTCAGGACTGTCCTGGTTTCAGCTGGGATAGAGTTAATTTTCTTACTAGTTGAGAGTATAGTGCTGTGGTTTGGATTTAGGATGAGAATAATATTGATAACACATTGATGTTTTAGTTGCTGCTGACCAGTGCTTACACTAAGTTGAGAAATTTTCAGGTTCTCATACTGTTCTGCCAGTGAGGAGGCTGAGGATGCACAAGAAGCTGGGAGGGGAGACAGCCAGGACAGTTGACCCAATCTGGCCAAAGGGATATTCCATACCAAAGGATGTCATGCTCTTTACATAAAGCTGGGGAGACTTGGCCAGGGGGTGGCAGCCGCTGCTCCAGAACTGGCTGGGCATCAGTCACTGGGAGGTAACCATTTGCATTGTGCATCACTTGTTTTGTATATTTTTTATCATTATTAGTATTATTGTTGTTGTTATTTTCCCTTCCTTTTCTGTGCTATTAAACTGCCTTTATCTCAACCCATGAGTTTTACCTTTTTTTCCAATTCTCTCCCCCATCCCACTGGGGGAAAGTGAGTGGACAGCTGTGTCGTGTTTAGCTGCCTGCTGGGTTAAACCACAACAAAGACACTTACTCCTGAGAATAAGTTACTGATAATATGATGATGTGAAGTATTTATATCTGGCAAAGTGTTCACCCCATGCACTGCATATGGTACCATAGTTTTTTGCTTCTGTAACAGTTCAGGTTTTATATCCACACAGGCACTATTGAAAACATCATCACTCTAAGGCATTTGTATCCTGTTTGCACTTGAACAAATCCCACTTCTCTAGATGTTTTCAAGTGTAATAAGTCCTAAAACCACAAGGGAAAATTCAACTTCTCACTTCTTTTTTCACATTCCATTTCTTTCCTAACACTACCCTGAAGCAGTTAATTCCGCTGATTTTCTCACTTGTGGTGTCAATTTCTTAGTATCAAAATTTCCTTCTGTTTTATCCTGTCTACCTCAACAGCCATGCTGTCTAAGTATTCCTGTCAGTCCTGCTTATTTCAGTGCTGTTAATTCATCAGCTTAGTATTACCTACAAAGCAGAAGTTTCAGACCTTTCCACCTGCCAATAATTCTGTGCTTGCCAAACACTGACTTTCAGATAATCACAGAATCATATAATAGTTTGGGTTGGAAAGGACTTTTAAAAATTTTCTAGTCCAAATCCCCTGAAATGACCTGGGACACCTTCAACTAGATCAGGTTGCTTAGAGCCCATCCAACCTGACCTTGAATTTTTCCAGGGATGGGGCATTTACCACTTCTCTGGGCAACCTGTTCCAGTGATTCACCACACTCATTGTAAAAAAATTTCTTCTTTATATCTAGCCTAAATCTTCCTTCTTTTAGTTTAAAACCATTACCCCTTGTCCTATAGCAACAGGCTCTACTAAAAATAAAAGATAAAAGATAACATATTGCTGTTACCTCCACATCAGGTAATTGGCCTGACATCCCTCTTTTATCTCCATTATTTGGTGGAATCAATCATCCAGTTAATTGTACTTTTTGTCTTATCACAAATTTTCATTATTCTTTCCCTGGAGGATGTACTGGTTGTATGGAGCAACGCTGAGTTCTGTTTTATCTTCTGCCAAAAAAAAACCCAACCCTGAAAGTTTAATCTATTCATAAGCAAAGATACCTTGTCTGGTGAGTGACTAAGTTAATGATACAGTAGGTTCTGTACTGTTAAAAGTTTCTCAGTGTCTTAGGTCACAATAACTTATGACATGAACAACCTATCAGCCCCTCCTATGAAAGTAATGAGAAAAGACTGGGGTTGATCAAGCCTAAGATTTTTCTTCACAAGCATAAAGACCATGCATGATGCTGGAAATCCTTGGGTGAGGAGGGAAATTCCTACTCTAATTTCATAAGCTGCTTTTCTTGATGGATGACAGAACTTGGGCAACTACCAGGACCCTACAATTATCAGGTAGCAGAAGTAACTATGGGTGGGCCCTGTGTCTACACCACTTCACAAAGACAAGGGTTTCTCTTTCTGTACCCTGCTGAACCCTCCTATATAATCTTGAGCTTATAATTGAAATTTGGCCTTAATATCCATGTTTACCCAGCGTTATACTAAAAATAAAACTGAATTGGGGTAATTTATTTACTCAGTACCTGCTCATTTTTCTTAAGAAAGAAACCAGCCACTTACTAAGTGCAAGGCTACCCAGCTGCTCAAAATTACTTCTTATCAGAGGAGGGCCCACACATTAAGCACTACGGCCATATGTTCAATGAGCATTAGTCCTTATTTGCCTGGTCAAATCAAACAGGGTAAGCTCCAGAGGGGTCTGCTGCCCTAGGCAAACTGCCCAGCCCAAACAGTCTGTCACTGAATGCCCAATCAACCTTGCCAGCTTGAAGTTACCTGTGCAAACAGTTTTGCTGCCCCTGGAATTTGGCTGCCCCAGGCAGCCACCTGTTCTTCCTCTTAGGAGAGTGCTTGCTCTGAGTTCAAAAGTAATTCAGAAACGTTGGAAAAATCTCTGTTTGTGGGAAAAAAGCTTCTTCTCTGGGCTCATTAACTATTTTGCAAATGGGAAATACAACAAAAAAGACTCGTAAGCAAACACGGTGTAACTTGTTTGTCCCAAGAAATGTTTCCACATAGAATTATATACCACAAATATCTCAAAAAGTCAGTGCAGATGTGCATCAACACTAATTATGTCACAGGCTGTAGAAAGGATTAGGTCTACAAAACACATCATGCTGGGAAATGAAAGGACCACAAAGAACATTAATTTTTATCTAAACACAGAAATCTACATCAGCTAATTAGTCTTGTTTCAAAAAAAAACAAAACACATCAACAGCCACAACAATGGTGAGAATTAACTTTTATAATGTTAAATTATAGAAGGACTTTCTGAATAGTTCACAATATATTTAATTAGTTCTTGTTTTCCTTCAGTTACATAAACTAGGTTCATCATCCTGATGTTTCCATTTAAATTACATTTCTTATTCATTTAAAGTTCTTTCAGTGCTACAATTGACAGTAGTTAGTGCTACTTGCCAGACTTCTGTATCCAACCTAATTAGATGCTGTTGTCCTACAAATTATTTTAAGATATGTTTCAGACTCTCTAATTATGTTCAGTGCACTGCATTGCAAGGAGAGCAATTGTTGCTTTACTGTCTAAAATACTGTCCATGGATGAAATCATCTACAGTGAGGGTGTTGAATTGTAAATACAAAAAGGTGACTGCACAATAAAGTCTACTAAGCTGTAGGTGCTGAAATGGAGCAACAGAACCTTTTAAAAAATGTGCTGTTACTGTTTAGCAAAATACAGAATCCAAACAGACACATGGCAAGTGTGTGTATCTAAAATGACTGGCTAAGTAAGCCTGGTGATTTTCTTATCGTAGAATCATAGAATCATAGAATTGCCCAGGCCGGAAGGGACCTCCAGAGGTCATCTAGTTCGACCTCCCTGCAGTCAGCAGGGACACCCCCAACTAGACCAGGTTGCCCAGGGCCTCATCGAGCCTCACCTTGAATATCTCCAGGGATGGGGCCTCAACCAGCTCCCTGGTCAACCTGTTCCAGTGCTCCACCACCCTCACTGTAAAGAACCTTCTCCTAATCTCCAATCTAAATCTTCTCCCCTCCAGCTTAAAGCCATTGCCCCTCGTCCTGTCACTACAGGCCTTTGTAAACAGGCTCTCCCCAGCCTTCCTGCAGGCCCCCTTCAGGTACTGGAAGGCTACTATTAGGTCTCCCTGCAGCTTCCCCTTCTTCAGGCTGAACAACCCCAGCTCCTTCAGCCTGTCCTCATAGCAGAGGTGTTCTAACCCCCTGATCATCCTCGTGGCCCTCCTCTGGATCTGCTCCATCAGGTCCATGTCTTTCCTATATTGAGGGCTCCAGACCTGCACACAATACTCCAGGTGAGGTCTCACCAGAGCAGAGTAGAGCGGAAGAATCACCTCTCTGGACCTGCTAGCAATGCATCTTTTGATGCAGCCCAGGATGTGATTGGCCTTCTGGGCTGCAACTGCACACTGCCTGCTCATGTCCAGCTTCTCGTCCACCAGCACCCCCAAGTCCCTTTCCTCAGGGATGCTTCCTAATACCTCACCCTCACTATGTGCACATAGTTCTAATTATTCTCAAGAGAAATGCCAAATCAGACCACTGCTCCGTAAGAGCTTATAAATGGGGATGGAGCACCTCTCCTATGAGGACAGGCTGAGAGAGCTGGGGTTGTTCAGCCTGGAGAAGAGAAGGCTCTGGGGAGACCTTATAGTGGCCTTTCAATATCTGAAGGGAGCCCACAGGATAGCTGGAGAGGGACTCTTTGTCAGGAAGTGTAGTGATAGGACAAGGGGTAAGGGTTTTAAATTGGAAGAGGGGAGATTTAGAATAAATACTAGAATGAAATTCTTTACAGTGAGGGTGGTGAGGCATTGGAACAGGTTGCCCAGGGAAGTTGTGAATGCCCCATCCCTGGAAGTGTTCAAGGCCAGGCTGGATGGGGCTTTGAGCAACCTGGTCTAGTGGGAGGTGTCCCTGCCCATGGCAGGGGGGGCCGGAACTAGATGATCTTTAAGGTCGCTTCCAACCCATACCATTCTATGATTCTAAGATTCTATGATAAATCTAATAGTGGTGTCACCTCTCACTGCCTCTCCTCTATCTTCTTTGCAAGAAATATCATCATTTTAAAATCAAAACTGCTGAAAAATAGGCTCCTGCTTAGAGTTGAATGAAAAAAGTTCATAAGACACTTGCTTCCCATTCAGTCCTCCCAGTTCTCAAGATCGAAACATGTCACAGATACACTTTGATTGCAGGGATGCTGGCAGAACACAGGCAATGACTTTTCTTACCATGCTGATTATCTTACTCCTCTATCAGGTTTCTCTGGAGCTGGGCACCCCATGGCGTCAAGGACTTCGGCCTTCTGGATCCCGTAACATCATCTCTTCCTAACTGGGGCCAGTGTTTTCCCTTGCTCTTGCTAAGAAATCTTGCCAAATCCCTTCTTGATCTGATCCCATCGTCTCTGTCATGGTTTGGGCTGACTAGCCACTAAAATGAATTACAGATTCTAACTTCTCTCCGAAGTGAGAGAAGAATGAGAGAGAGAGACTTATGGATTTAAAAAGAAGCTAAACTACTTTAATGCAATATTAATAATAAAATAACAGAAAGACAATCGCATAAACATGAAAATAATGAAATATATACAATATATACGAAAGCAATATTGAGCTCCCGGGATGATGATCACATCACCGGGAGGCACTGGGAAAGTCCCAGACTGGACTCAGCAATGGATGGAAACTGGATTCAGGAATGCGCAGATCAGGATCAAAGGCAGAGGAAAAAAGTCCTTCTCGGACACTGGCCATTGAAGGAAGACCTGATCCCTTTGATCCCTCAGCTTTTATACTGAGCATGATACAGATGGGATGGAATACCCTCTGGTCAATTTTGGGTCACCTGTTCTCTCCACTCCTCCCCACAGGTGTAAGCCCTCTACCCTCTTATGCTTCCAGTCCTCCAACTCGGTGCATATCAAATTTAGCCAACGTTGATTGTTATAGCAGTAAGTACAGGCAGGAGCCTCTATGCATACCATACCTGGTTTTAATCTGTCTTTCAGGGTAGATTGAGGTTGAACATAAGGAAGAAAGTGTTTATGATGAGGATGGTGAGACACTGGAATAGTTTACTCAGAGAAGCTGTGGATGCCCATGACAGGGGGTTGGAACCAGATGATCTTTAAAAGTCCCTTCCAATTCAAACCATTCTATGATTCTATCAAATTCAAGCCTCCTCCTTGTTTCTCCATTCATTAAAATGTTGCCCATAAACCAGTCAACATCTCTGGTCTCATCTCCCTGTACGTCTCCAAGACTTCTCTGTCCATCCTACTACTGAACAGTTGCATTTTCATCCCACTTCCCATGCTGCCTACCTGAAGGGACAATAAAATATTTCAGACACTTTAGACATCCTCACTTGGTGACAATGCAGATGCCACCAGCTATTTTAATGCTCTTTAGTCTCTGCGGGTGGGATTCATCTCATCTCTATGTCTAAAGTGTAGTTGTCTAGATTCAAACTAGTCAGCTTTTTATAGCCAGCCAAAGGAAACAGGCATTTTTAGGGTTGCCTTTATCTGCCCTATTTTAAGTGTCTATTTCAGGATGAAGTGTCCCATGCCTCAGAAGTGTCTATTTCTTGCTCAGATAAATCCTGCCTTCTGCATCTAATCAAGTTCTTACTGCCACCAGTGACCTTATTTTTCTAATGTTTCTAACCTTTGTTTCCAAAGTAACAAGACTTGGAGTCCTGGAACAGATTGTTCAAATTTGTTCAAAGTAAATCTATGCAAAAGATCTTCAAAACTAGACCTAGGTCTAGCAGGTTGAGCTTTCCATCCTGTGAGAGCTTCTGAGGTTTTGAAAATTTTATCTCTAACTAAAGAGAACACAAAGTTGAAATGTTGACATTTTACATGACTCAACTATATTAAAAGAACAATAAAGCTCAGCTACAGAAAAGTCTGCCTTAATATATACCTGAAAAATTCTTTTTCATTTTCCCTTTGCTAAAAAAAACCTTCACATCTTAAGGAAAGCATTAGATAAAATTTGGAAATGTATTGAAATTTTTATTTTAAAAGTTGAAAGGGCATGTTTCAACCATGTCAGTACCACATGAGAAGGCTTCAAAGCCCAGTCCTTTCTCCTATTGAATTTTGCTTTTGACAGATAATTATTTCCTGACCTCGGAATCTCCCCTAAGGTTTCCCAAGGGATTGCAGGTGAAGAAAATTTAAATTAAAAAAAAATAAATCTTAATATAAATCAAGATAAGTCAGGCACACATTTAATATTAGTGCTAGCATATCTATATTTATTTCATACTGATTTTCAATTACTGTAGTAAAACTGAGCACCTCAGCTCAGTTAGCAGTTATCACAGATGTTTCCAGATTGAGGTGTTATGAGCTTGGTTCAAAGCCAAAGCTCACTCCAAAGGCATGCTGGAGTAAAACCATCTGTCTTTCAAAGGCCAACACCTGTTCAAGGCAGCTTTTTAAACTTAACATGAGTGCCTAAATAAACATGTCACTCAGAGGTGCATAATGGTACAAGAACACTATACAGGATGACACCGCCTTGTGGTGTCATGGTGGCTGGACACCCACAGTGACCACACACACTTGGATGTGTCATAGTATGTCTAGGAGAAACCTACGTAATAGGTAACGTGATCGTGTTGGCAGAGTATTCAGCAGTATTGAGCCCTAATCTGATTTTAGACTGCACTATCTAGAGTGATGTTTTAGAAATATGCAGCTAATTACTTCCCTTGTCAGTTGGGCAAGAGTTGGATTTCTAATAATTTCAATAGAACTAACCTAACTATCTGTATCTCTTTCAGTCTTCATTCTGGAGAAATGTCTGGCCCTGAGCACAACCCCTGCTAAATCTAATTCATATTAGATTACAAAGGATTGAACTGAGGGACTAGAGGACCAACCTCTTCTGTTGTTCTAGAATTTATAACTCTTAAATTAATATCTAAAGGATCCACTACTAGTAAATTAAGTCATCTCCTTCCCAACATATCAGTGTTTTATTCACTGGGTTTCATATATCTTCAGTGGTTCAAAAAAACCCATGTGGTAAATTTGTGTAAATGCCTTAGCTGTGTCAGTCTGCACTATAGCTTTTCATTGTTGAATTCATTTCCATATCCCATCAAGCATAGGGTGGCCTTGAGGTTCTGGAAATGTCTGTCTTGCGGTACTGCTATTTCAAACTAAAAATTCCATCCTGAATAAAAATACCTTTAGGCTGAAGTTTCTCATATTTTCTCTTGGCCCAAAGAATGGGTTTGGAAACATTAGTCAATTCCATTTGGCTGCTTAAGATATAGAAGTTTAAAAAAAAAAAAAAGTCTCTTTCATGTTTTAAGAACTTCTTTTCAGATGCTATATTTATACTCGAGTAATTGAAAGCTAGCATCTGCATATGCACATACAAAATTCTTTCCTCATGGACTTAATCTTTTACCGTTTGCTCAGAATTTTTTATTTAAAATGAAGAATAAAAGTACAAATGCCAAAATTCTAAAAGCTTTGGTCTTCATATGTAACAACAGTCTGAAAATAAGATTTGTTAAAGTAGTCTCATGGGAACCAGGTGTTCCTTACACTGTAGGAGAAGTGGCTATTGCCTTCTGGTATTAATGTTGCCTAACACAGGTGTTTCACACCAGGACTTGCTGGTCCCTTTTGATACCAAAAGGCTGATGCCCTTTTGAGTGCCCTTTTGAAAGGCACTCAGACTTCATAAGGTATCATTCACAATGCTATTTATTAGAGCTAGCATGATAAGACAAAAACAGCAGAGATAATCTTATGTCCCTGTAGATGCTGGGGACCCCAGATGGTGAAGCATCAAAGAGGACTCTGGCCCATGCACAGCACACTATGCAGACCCTGTCATAGCAGAGATTCTCCCCCCTCTGTCATTCAAGCTGTTGTAGGATTTTCTTACAAATAAACAACTCTATTTTTCATTTCTGCAGTCAAATGATGTTCACATGAGATCTCCTTCCTGCACTTTTAGATAAAGTCAAGGCCACGCAGGTGGCTAGTAGTTGCAGTAACAGGTGGGAGTTGCCCTCAGGATGCTCTGTCATGGTTACCTGGTTGAGTTTATCCTACAGCCAAGGGATTTGTGCAGCTCAGCAGGGGCCTGGAAGCCCCCCTCTACATACATCATGGCACTGCACAGACCTGGATGCGCTTGGGTTAACTGCTGTGTGGACCACTAACTGCTCCATGTCTTCTGGTCAGGGTCACTACAACGGGGCAATACGAAGTCTTGTTTTGTCGCTTACCTGCAGTTTTCTGAGATGTTTCTGTATTTCAAAGGACAGAGAAAGGACAGAGGAAATTCATCCTCTTTTAAGATAATATGTAACACAGTTGGGATGAATCCCGCTTAGGAAATATCTCCTGCGAACAGGACTAGACAACCAGCTTATATTAAACACCCAGCGTCTAGACAGCAAGAGATAGGCATGATGAACATCACATCACGTGTCAAACACTTGAATCAAAATTAGGGTAAAGCTGTGGAGAAACCTGTAGGAAGTTTGATTTATAGTAGCATGGTACTGCTGCAATAACTGCATTTGCTTTTCCCAAAATGTTACAGGTTTTGAGTGAGTGTCAAACACCACCAATTCCCTACTAACTGTGACTTCACACATCCTTACAGCTTGTTTAAACTTGGGCAGAACAGGTCTCTGTACGTTAAAACAAACACAGTAAAGGCTAAAAAGAAAGAACCAGACTGCCCTCTGGGATGAGAGCAGATAAAAAAGGGAGGACAACGTGCCCGGTGCATTCTGGGTCTGGTATTTCCAGAACCTGGAGGTAATTCATCCCTAACACAAATAACACCATAGGTGGGAAATGTACCTCCTCTAGACTGCAAAAGAAATAGTTCACACATCCAGGCATATTGTCTGGAAAGCTACGGTTCAGCAAGAGCTGAATTAGATCTTTTCTTCTTCTAGTTTTTGGGTTTTTTTTTGAACCTGAAGATGGTGCAGAAGAGGCAGGGACTGGCACACAGTGAGCAATTAGTATACAAAGTTTACAGTCAAGCCATATTCAGGCATACTCCTTATGTACATACAAAAAAAAACCCTTTGCCAGTAAGGCCTAATCCTATCAAACATCCAAAGAACCATGAAACTTTCCAGGCTTTTTGATAAATTGAATGTAGTATCTCTTTCTTTTAAAAGAAATACTTCTAATTAGCAATACTAAAGGGAAGAAAACACTGGAAACATTAAAATATCTCTACTTAAATTATATTACCATTTTTCAAGGACTGGGAAATAGAGCATCCTTTGGCAGACATTTATTGTTTTAGAAAAAATAATAAGAAACATCTGTAAAATGGATATTTTTGAAAGCAAATATCTGTTTAAAAAAAAAAGAAGTGATAACTGATCTTATTAAAAGGCACAGTTTTCAATTATTAGTAACAATAATGTACACTCCCAATTAAAAAGAAACTCTTACATTGGGTGTTTCCTTGAATTATTGCAATACCCTGGGAAAGAAAATTATGTCTAGAAGGACTTCACTTGTGTATCATTTCATTATAAAAAGAAAAGAAATAAAAAGATAATAGAAAATGAAGTATTTAATTTTTTTATTTTCAGAGTTTGATCAATGATTTCTACTAGAGGAATTAGACTGTGTAATTTATTCACGCTATACATTGATTCTTGACTAACTTTCAAATTTGTTAATGAAGTAGTAAAGATTCTGCTATTTTAGCATGATTGGATCACATCCCAGTGGAAGTGAGATCACATGTTTAAGAAACTAAATCTTCTCCAGGATTGAGATTCACTTGCAAAAATTAGAGGACATTGCTTTCAAATAAATCGGAAGGGTGGCATAGAGAAACATCTTCTAAAGGTTGTCATAAACCAGTCTTTGACAGTTGGCTGACAAACAGAGCTGAAGAAAAGTTAAAACTAGGACAAAAGATAAAAATGTCTAGGTGGTTCACAAGAACGCCAATGCAAAATAGTATACTGAGAAGTCCCTAACACTAGAGGGGAATAGCATATGATGACAGAAACCATTAGAAAAACCCTTAGGCATACAAAACATTTTCTGAAAACGGAAATTAAATTTGTAACTTATTGGCACTAAAGCTTAAAATAACTCAGGAACTATCTCTTATTTTACATACAAACCCAACTGGTGAGGGTTATTTACAATCTCTACTGTAGTATATGCTACTTCTGTGGCTTTTTATGAAGAAAAATTCTATACATCAGTCCTATGAGAAATGGGAATAAAATTCTAGAAATAGAAAACTTGATAAAGCAATGTGAAACTTATAAAGAAGCAACAGAAAAGACGCTCTACTGATTAAGACTAAATATTCCTCTAGCCCGGTTTCTTGTCCCTGGCAATGACTAACGGTGAGTGCCTAGGAAAAAGCAAAAAAAGAGGACAAGCAAATAGTGATACCTCCTGCATATATTCCTCCCACATCCAAAAATTATGGGTCAGATATTTCCCAAGCCAAAGGTTTGGCATTTTTTATTGTTGCTTTTATTTAATACTCCAGTGTAACTTTTTCTTCTCTATATTTGTCCTACCTTTTTTTACTCAGTGTAAACCTCTCCAAGTTGTGTTCCACTGTCTCTTGCATGGAGGAGCCTCACAGCATTACCACTGCTGTGTGAACAACCACTTCTTCTACCTGTCTTGAAATATTCACCTCCTGATGTCATTTCACTTTCTTCAAAAAGAGACAGCAAATATTTTTTCTCTATTTATCTCATCTTTCCCGCTTATGATTTTATACAACTGCATTGTATTCTCCCTTGGCCCACCTTTTTATAAGTTGCATACTCCTCGTCTGTGTTGTTTCCTCTATAGAAGCTTCTATATAACTTTCATTATCCTTGTTTCCTCCTCTAATTATCCTCCAATAATTATCAACTTACCACTTGCTGTTTTTTCACTGTTGTTGAGCACTGAGCTAACCAGGAAAACCTTGAGGGAGTATTCAATACAAAGTCTGGCAGAACCCTAGAAACCTATCTGTTTTTCAAGTCCATTTTAAGGTGTTCTAAGTAAAAGTTGGTCCTTAAATGATTCTAGTGGTGTTCTAGTGAGCTAAAAATGAATAACTTATTGAGAGCACCTACTGTTTCAGACTCCTCAAACTACTGGGAAAGCCTGAAGGATGTCTTGAAAAGGTCATTTAATTAATCTTTCTGTCCAAAGACAAGGCAACCTATTTTGAGACAGGAAATTTTAGTATGAACAACACAGCCATCTCACCTGGCCATGCTATTGTTGGGTTGCAAAAGAAGGGGTTAATGCAAACCCTTGAAATTTCTCTAACCTGATTTAAATCACATTCTCATATTATAGAAACTATGATTGAATCAGATTCATTGTGGATAAGCAAAGAATCACAGAATCACAGAATCTTAGTGGTTGGAAGGGACCTCTGAGGTCATCGAGTCCAACAACATTAAAAGAAAAAACAAACAAACAAACAAAAATAAACAAACAAAAAAACCCCACAAAAAACCAAACAAAAAAACCCAAAAAACCCACCCAAACACAAAAACACACCCACAACCCAAAACAAAACAAAAAAAAACCACCCCACAAAAACCAGAAAAACCACACAAAAAAAACACTCACCAACTAAACCCCACACCCACAACCCCACACACAACATCCCACCACAAACCAATAATCTTGGGCACTAGAGCATGCCCTGAAGAGCCATGTCTACGCGTTTCTTAAATACCTCCAGGGATGGTGACTCCACCACCTCCCTGGGCAGGCTGTTCCAGTGCCTGACCACTCTTTCAGTAAAGTAATTCTTCCCAATATCTAATCTAAATCTCCCTTGCCGCAGCTTCAGACCATTTCCTCTGGTCCTGTCGTTATTCCCTTGGGAGAAGAGGCCAACCCCCGCCTCTCTACAGTCTCATTTCAGGTAGTTGTAGAGGGCAATGAGGTCTCCCCTCAGCCTCCTCTTCTCAAATGATCACATTGAATGATTATTAGAAACTTGCAGACTGATAGACCCAAAAGAAATAATTTTTTGTTCAATGAACAAAGAGTCAATAATAAAAGAATATCAAGGACATTTTTTGTATTTACAGTCCCTCCATAATCGTTCCAGATAAAGCAGAGGATGCCATTGGACTGCTTGAAACAAGGAAAGACTGACACTGACTGACTAGACAAGAGGATTTAAATACTACCTGACATTATCAAATCAACCATTTTAAAGCAATAGTGAATCTACCTCTTAAATTTCCAAGAAAATAAAGGTTATGTAAAACTTCTAATATTAATTTTATTTTTCTAAAAATGGGTTCTTCAAAGTTATCAAAACACTATTAGACAAATCCTATCTTTTCAATGCCAGCAAGAAGTAGATATATCAGCTACTATTGCAATTGTTTTACCACAAGCTATAACCCCAGTATTTAAAATTGAGAGCAAGCCATTGAGTAGCATGGGTTTGTGATCACTTCCAAGACGAATATTGGGAGTAAAGCGATTAATTCAACAGTGCTACAGAGGAGTTGTTTTGCTGTTATTAGATGTCCATTGCTATTCCCTGGCCTTGTCTGAGTTTCTGAGGTCCATCTGACTAGGTAAATTCCTCTTGGCATGGCGAAAATAAGGCAGAGAAACATCTCCTTGTCTTGCTGTGCTGAGATGGATGCAGCTCCCCTTTCGTCTCACCCTTTAAGACCAGGCTTCTACTCACAAGCCAGTATTTTTGTTTGTGTGGTGGTTACAAGGGGTCTTACACTTTGGACTCTCAAGACGGCAAACAAGCTGTACAGAAATAAGTCTTCATTTCATCTTAATTTTGCCATTAGTGTAGCTCTACCTGGTACAGCTGTTTGCTGAGTCTGTGAGTATCCTGGCCACAACGTGCTCTCCTGGAGTGACAGCAGCCCAACAGTGTTCGCGAAAGCTGTGGGGAAATTCTGGCCTTTCATTTCACATCTACTTCTTTTCTTTTTCACATCTACCTGGGCTGGGGCTTGGGATTCACCTGTGCATAGTCTGAACCTGGGTGCTCTTGGTGGCCTGCCCCATACCAAGGTCATGATTTCACCCTGCCTACTTGCTCCTTTTAGCAGTCTCTTTTGTGTAACACCACAGCAACCAGTTCAGCAGGAACAGAAACAGTGTTTCTCAGTTCAATATTCAAATACTTGAATATTGATATAGTGGCCATCACTGAAA
>VXAK01028302.1:0-24491 GCA_013399435.1 Arenaria interpres
TGTGCTGGGAATCATATCTGCTGGTCTTGCCAGTAGGAGATGGAACCTGAGGGGCTTGAGAGCAAGGCAGAGGGAGAGCAGCAGGGAAGACAGAAACTGTAAACTATTTACTTATAGATAAACAAGATAAACCTGCTAATTCTTTTGGGTCAATCAACAGTTCTCAGTACAGCTGGCTCCAAAGTAATGCAACTATACTAAGGATCTAATTAGAGTAGATAGCACCATGGTCATTACAATAGGCCTTCACAGAAATCCTAGAAAATAAGTGGGTTTCTGCTATATTGGACACCTGTGCAAGGTCCTGTATGAATCAACCTCACTGCTCTTTGCAATATTTTGTGACTAATAAGAGAACTTCTAGGAAGTTATTTAGATTTCAAAGCTACAGGCATTCTGGCAGATTGTTTTTTTCTTTTTGTTTCTGTTTTGGTCACCTAAGTCTCTTCAATGTCATAGTATTTTCTGGAGTTGATATGCTGATTGCCTGAAGAATAACTCCTATTCTGAGACATTCTCCTCTTCAAAGAGCAGCAGGTTGCTGGTGTTTTTTTAGTATATTCACTATTGCTTAAAATGGTAGGCAGAACTAATTATTTGCAAATACCTGTTTTCCTATGACTACACTCATCCCTTTTTTTCTTTATAGGGTAGAATATTTCTCAGCTGGTGGTAGGCTTTCCTGCTCATTTACCTACATGATGAACTGAAAGCGGGATCTTCACATCAGTGAATGCTGTCTGAAAGTTAGTCTTAAATATCAGATAGTTGTACTTATATCAGTAAGCTAGTAAACCTGCTGTCAGTTCCTAATCAATGAAGAGTTGTATGTCCAGCAGGTGACTTACCTCACCTGTCTGGAGAAATTTCTGAGATTGCAAATATCTTTTTTAAAGACTTTACTTTTTTTACTTTTTTTTTTTTTAAATTAATCTAAACAGAACATGTGGTGACTGATTTTTTAATGCATAATTAAGGAAAGCTAATGCTATGTACAGTTATGAAAATATAGTAGGCAAACAGAAGAAATTAGAGGTACTGGAAGAAGATGACCACAGAAGACATAAGCTATCATAATAACAGTACATTTTCCTGAGTATGATCATTTTGTCTTCTTACAGATCTTTATTTAAGTTAAAAATCATAAAACTTTTGGTAAAGAAAAAAAGAGAAAAAAAACCCTGTGGTTCAGTAGGAAAACTTTCCAGCAAAAATGTACGCATTTGAACTTGTAAGCAAGGTGAGGTGCTTATTTTCAAAGAGTTCTCTTTATTTCTTTACTAAAAAGCTGTCCTCATACTCACATATTAGTTTCTTATTTGCAGTAGGCTCATTATCAAGAAAGAAAGAACATCTATCATTTTTTTAGTGGTTACTGCACCACAAGGAATTCTTTGCTGTGATATCTTTTCTGTCTGTTTTTGTTACCCTTGTGTTTTCTTCGGTTTGTGCACAATACATAAAAATAGGATTTCAGTTCAACTTGAGATATAAAATATACTGTTATATAGGAATATATATAACTGTCTCTTTAGTGTCTTTTCAGAGGGGATTCTGGGGATCCAGTTATTAAAAATTTATGGGTTTAGTTTCAGTTATTGAACTACTACTAAATCAAAGGCATTCTGTCTATTCTATGGTGACACTGGCATCCTCTGTACCATGTTCCTCTTATTGCATCTTGATAACTACACTAAAGTAATTTCCAAAATGAGGGTTCATAACTATCAAAACAGGAAGCTAATGACAATGCAGAGAAAGGAATTCTACTTTTTGTTGTCTTACTTTCCTTGCATGATGCTAAAGTTGACCTTGCCTCATTTCTCATTTCTGTTGTTGTTTGGTAGGACTATTTATTTTCTTCATATGTGAAATGTTAGTAACAATAAGAGCAATAGTAACAACTTTTAAAAGCTAATGCTTACTGGGAAGCAAGCTAAGTGATATATATAATCTTATTAATTAAAAATAATAGCAAAGATGAGAACAACCTCCTGTGACAGCTAACAAACTGTGAAGGCTTTATGGAGCTCATCATTAACAAAGAAAAAGCAAGTGCTCACTCCTTGAGGACAAATAAATTGAATATTTATCTGCTGGTTAATGACTTGCCTGTTGGCATTTAATAATTTACAGAATACGTTTAGAGTATTTTGTAAAACCAGAACATGGGGGAAGCTTTCTACTGGTAGCAGGGCTGATAGGCAGGTTACTGAGGATCCCTAACAGAGACAGGAAAGACTGAGCTAGGCTAGTCTTCCTCTCTTTACTGAAACTTAGAAATAGGCTGGCCCATGAAACAATTTACATCTTGGGCACCTAGTTTAGAATGAGATTAGCAACCTCTGATGTTCTTCAGTCATTTATTTCTTTCCATTTTAAAGAGTGCTGACAGCAATATTTGATAAATGTGTTTGGTGTATTTCCTTAAGGTGCTGCCTCTATAGAAAGAACTAGGACATCAACCTGGAGTAGTATTTGGTCCAGGTTTCCTCTGAGCTCAACCTGGAATTTCTGTAGATGTGCTGTTATTTTCTGGTTTTGTTTTAAGTTTCAAGTGCCTGAACTATTATGCCATGTGATGTTAAATTCATGTTTTACAGCATGCAGGTTATATTGCAATGTCCTGGGACACTGCATGACTTATGAGAGTCATGTTTGAAGTGTTTACAGGTGGTATTTGGTACAAACAATGTGAAAATGTTGAAGGACAGCAGTGAGGAATAAAGGGACGCAAGTATGATGAAACCTTTTCCAACTGACTATAAAGACTGGTCTCTGAAATAAACTTTTCCCACAAAAGGTCCCAGGTTTTTCATTGGAAGAATATATTGGTTCCTTTAACAAAAACAAAAGAAAACAAAACAAAAACCCTAAACAAACAAAATCCCTAGGAGATATTAATATTCATTGTCAAAAACAGAGGACTAGGAAATAAAAGCAAACCAGAGAGATATATTTTCTGTCATTGCAATCCAGATGACAGAAGTTAGAAGCCTGCTTCCACTAGCTGTGTAGTAAAATACTAGGCAATGAAAATCTTCCTTCACTTGTCATCCAGATTGCCAGTTCTTCTCCTGGGGACAAGGTTAACCCTGCATATGCATATATGTACACATATACACACACATAAGCACACACACATATATGTGTGTACATATATCTTTTTATTAATCTAAATAATTGCAACACATCCACAGAAAGTGGAAAACCTGCATTTTTTTCTTTCACTTTTGCTGATTTTTACTTTGTCTATGGTAAAGGTGGATGGTTTCACCAAAGCCAGAAATACATTAGATCTTAGGATAGATGCCACTGGGTATATTTACATGTTTTTGGAACCATGTGGGGGTTTTTTTGTTTTGTTTTGTTTTGTTTTGTTTTGTTTTGTTTTGTTTTGTTTTGTTTTGTTTTGTTTTTATAATCAGGAAGTTTGCAAGCTAAACAGGAAAGTGCAAAAGGATTTTAGCACCTTCAGGATTAGGCAATGCCAGCACATATCAGGGCTGGATAGTTGTCAGAGCAGCAGCTGGAATACAGGCAGGTGAATTCCAGCTTAAGTGGAATTTATTTGGACTAATAAGCCAGGATACTTGGAAGACAGTAAGCGGTAAGCTTCCTGATAGAAAGCTAATGAAAAGAAAATTTTGTTCTCTGGAAACATGCCTGTCCAGCAAAACAGTAAGATTTCACAGGAATGCTGATTTGCTTGAATATTTCAAGAGAATCCAGACATTTATTTAGGAAACCTGGTCTGATGTTACTAATTTACCTACCTAGAAAACTCTAGAAGAGGTTTTTGTACCAGTGAATCCTGGCTGAAACCAACCTTTCTGCCTTTTCAAATCCATGCAGACAGTCTGAAAGACTGACTTGTGACTGAGCATCACAATTAATTCATCCCCCTTCATTCAAAAGATGGGCTAAAAAGCCTGTTCTAGTTCTCTTGTATGAAATAGGGAGCATTCCTGTTGCTGATGATAGAATTTTTCCCACCTTAAGGTCTTTCTGACTCGCTGCTGTGAGACAGGAGGAATGATAACAGTTGCCAAAGCTTTCTGAAAAAAAAAATGTAGTGCAAATAAATTTTGTTTTTCTGAAGAGAATTACTGAACTTTTCTATCAAAGGCAGATTTTATAATTTGTGGTACTTTTTGCTAGTGTAGAAGCAAGAGCCTGGACATTTCCTAATTCTTTGGAAAACTGGACTTTTGGAGACTGACCAGGATTATGCTGTTTGCTTTTCTCCCCAGCTGTTGATAATCAGATACCTAAAAAAAGAATCACTGGTCATGCAGTTCTTGATGACCAAATGTGAAAACTAAAAGTAACAGCAAAGTAGTATAGGTGTTTGCTATAGAATTGCTAATGTGAAGCCATGTCATCCTCTCAGAGCCTAGAAACATGTGACTGTTACATTCTCTGAACATGAAAATACCTATAATCTGAAAAAAGTTCAGAATCTTTCTCTTGCTTCTCTTTGGAGTAGTTCTTTATAGTGACAAGTCTTCACTGAGTTTTGATGCCTTTTATCAGACCACGCGCTGATATTCCACTTGGAAATATCTCCTGATTTCTAATAATGTAAATATTTCTTTTCTCAAGCAGTATTCCATTTTATGGACTCCATTATAGACTTAAGAAAATGTTTTCAAATCAATTGTATTGTAATTTAGCTTAATTATAAGGATGAAACTATTCCCTGGCATTACAGCAATATTTATGAAGAAAATAATTGTACACATCCCACTACCAGTTTACATTTTATTAAATTTACATAAACAAACTGGAATGTATTTTGGGTTGCCTATATAAGTAATGCAAAAAACAAAGTGTAAGAATAACTCTGAGGTCAGAAAAACCTGGATTTTTACTCCTTGAAGGACATGAACCTGTTGGAACAGGTCCAGCAGAGGGCCACAAAGGTGACCAGAGGGCTGGAAATGATCAGAGGGCTGGAGCACTCTGTCTGTGAAGACAGGCTGAGAGAGTTGGTGTTGTTAGCCTGAAGAAGAGAAAGCTCCGTGGAGACCTTATAACAGCCTTCCAGTATCTGCAGGGGGCCTACAGAAGAGATGGGGAGGAACTCTTTTATCAGGGAGTGTAGCGATAGGACAAGGGTCAATGGTTTTAAATTGGAAGAAGGGAGTTTTAGTTTGGATATTAGAAAGAAATTCTTCACTGTGAGGGAGGCACTGGAACAGGTTGCCCAGAGAAGTTGTGGATGCCCCATCCCTGGAGGTATTCAAGACCAGGCTGGATGGGGCTTTGAGCAACCTAGTCTAGTGGGAGGTGTTGGAACTCGATGATCTCTAAGGTCCCTTCCAACTCTAACCATTCTGTGATTCTATGATTCCTTTTTGAGATTCCTTGGTAGTTTTGAATCAAATTTCTCCTATTCTGTCCCTAATGTGTCCTAATTTCTTCTTCTTTTTAATATAGAAAAAGAAGTGTAATAACATTACAGTATATTTTGAGAATTTGTTGGCTATGCTCAGTTCCCCAGTGCTCACCGAGTGCAATGGTGGAGTGTTTTTCTTGAGTGCATCTTCTGCTTCAGTTTGTGTGATGCAAAAGCAAGTATGGTAAATTTGATGACTAGAGAATTTGCCTGAAAAACAAACTCCTGATCAGAACTACTGTAAAACTAATGTAGACACATCCTTAGGATTAGTTTTCAGTTCCAGTAAATTGCCATAGAAGCTGTCTGGATTTGAGAGTCTGCTAATAACATGGAGTACTGTGTAATTTTGAAGCCAAACAGCAGCAAGACATAGATGCAAAAGGTACATGATTATTTCGGTGATACCACTTCCCAAATATAAAAGCTAATTTCTTGGAATTTACATTATAGTAAAATAAACACTTTCACTCACAGCAGTACATTGGCTTTCACCCTTCAAGCGTATGACATCATATGAGGTGCCAAGTATGATAATAAGGTAGATTTGCAAACAGGAACATTTTAGTCAGGAAGTAATTATTAACTAGAAGCAATGGTCTGAGACATCATGATATCTTTGGACCTATGATAGTAGAATTTGTGAAATTGTGCCTAAGGATTATTTAAATAACTGTTTTCTGCTCTTGCTGTAAAACTCAACCAAAACTTAGCTAAGATTTCAGCCCATGAAAATTTCAAATGACTCTTGTTGAGATTTGGCGTTTGGAATATCAATTATTCAGAATCCATCTGTACTTGGGATGCTCCAGACCCAAACAGCTTTGTTATAGCCAGCGTGCACACATCCTCCTCTTATAAAGGAACAGAGCACACATGGATCATTAGCCTGCAGAGACTAGACTGCTCTGTCTTTGCAATTTCTTTTTACAGCGGGTAAGGTATCTTGAGAGGCAGGAATAAGAACCAAGAGTAGGAAGCGTATTTCTTCTAGAATGATGATTTACACACAGGTGGTAAGGAGAACAAGAAAAAAATTGCCTGTCTTCTTTTGCAGGATAAAGAGCAAAGGCGGAGAGACTGACAGAGGGGATGTAGGTTTGCAGAAGGAGAAGCAGAAAATAGTATGAGGATCCAGTGCAAGGTAATTAGTATGGGCCTAATATATAGTAAGGCTTTTCCTTTCACAGCGGTTCTCTTCCTCATTCTGTATACATGGTAGAGAGGACCTACAAATTTTGCCTTTTTAAATCTACCCCCACCATCGCTAGTGCCACCGGGAGGAAAAAAGCCACAAAATCATGTAAGCAAAAATTGTATTTAAAAATTGAGAGATGAAAGAGTGGATTGCATTTGTATTGGTATGAACAGAACCAATTCAGATTACATGACAATCTCAACCTCTGCATTTTCCTTCTGGGGTTCAGTCTTGTAATAGTTTAACAGAACTTTTTAACAAATAATTTAGAATATCTTACTTCCTGCTCCATAGTCCCTGTGTATGTGCTTTTTTTCTTATAATTTCTCCCTATTATGTATATGTTTTACTTGCTTCTTTCCTTCGAAATTCTCCTTTATTGTGTTGAGCTTTAGGATTTTCTCCTCTCTTCTCCTTTCCTACCTATGGGGAGTTTCCTCTCTCGATGTGCTCTCAGTGCTCCCTGGACTGCTGAATTTGTGAGGAGATAGTACAGATAAGAGGAAAGGAGCCTTCCAGCTAGAAAAAAATCCAGGCAGCAAGGACTGGATCAGCAGCTGCTTCTCAACACAAGGTGTATTGTGTTGGTGCTTTTAAGGGTGTACATAGTCCATTGCACAATTCTCAGCATTCTCTGCCAGATCTTTGTCCCTTTCTTCACACCACATTCACCGCAAGAAGCTTTGCAAAAGGATTGCACTTTAAACACTTCAAGATTACAGAATTATTTAGACAGTCATCACTTTTTTATGTGGAAAGAAGTCCAAATTCTACTTTTGCCTCTTTGAAATAATTTCTGTACTCTGGCTAGAAATGACTCCCGATGAACTCTTTCATTGAGGAGCAATTGTTCACCATAGGAAGATGTCAACTCATCTAATAGGTGGGCTGTACTAGGAGTTGATCCCACTGCATATTAGTTTTTATCCCACTTCCGCAGTTCTTTTCCATGTGTAAAACTCATTCTTTTTGACTATATCTTGCTGTGTTTGACATATAAAACTGCATGAGATTATTTGTCCCATACTACAACAAGTCCAGGTTGCGAATAAGTCATAAATTTGATGAAAAATAAAGCACAGTTCTCGGGTAGCTATATAGTAAACTCTTACTTCATACTTAAATTAAGTGATCAGAAAGTTGTCTTTTCTCCATTGCAATCAATTCGTATGTGGTGCTCACACTTAAAATGAAGTCCCTGAGTTTGCTCAAGGAAAAGCACTGGTAGAATAAGCCTGAAAAAATCTAAACAGAGTGCACTGAACTACTAAAGAGGTGACAAATCCTCCTGGATTTCTGTACAGTATACACCCCTGCAGCAAGGAACCCATACAAACATACAAATCACCTCTGGGCTGTACATCCCTGGAAAACAGGCTCACTGAGTATGAGAGATATAGCTAAAGTTTGATGATACGCATTTTTACTTGGGGAAAATACTGTTTCCAAAACATTTTCACAGTGGGTGAAGCACTGGGAACAGCCAAGACAATAAAATCATTGAATGAAAGAAGTAGCCTCAGAACAGATGAAAAAGCACAAAATATTCTGGAGTTCTAGCAAAACCCTGAGTTCTAGATGTATTTTGAAGAATCCAAGGTTTTTAAAGACAGATTTGATGCCTATAACACTAGGAACATACAATTTTTCAGCAGTGTATTTCTTTACTGATATTGTATAAATAATCTATTGTTAAAACACTGTTTGGGTTTTCAAAGGTAGAATTATGTAACATGGAGATAAACATGTTACTTAGTCTTCCAGACTAAAGTTTGTTTACATTTTGACACTGAGAGGTATTTTCAGATAACTATGCATAGTGAATTTAACATCTCCTGTTGTTGTAAAAGTTAATTTAGAGACCATTAATCCATATGTAAACTTCATGTTATCTTTTTTTCCCATGTGCATAAGCTTGCATTTGTAGATGTTGGATGCCATTTGCCCGTTATGCCTAATGACTTGATATATTCTGCCTCTTCAGGGACAGATTTAATTTTTACTGACATGAGCAAGTTTTGTCAGCAGAAACTTTTATCACATCACTGTTTAATCTCTTTTTAAGATTATTTCTGAGTATGATAAAGGTTTTCACATGAATTGTTGCACAGACCTCTGGATCTGCAGTGGAAAATGTCCAGTGTGAAAACAAACGGTTTCTTTCTCCCTTAATATTCTAGCCAACCATTTTCAAGTTGTAGAAAATACAACAGAAAATTTGAACTAATTGAAAAAAAAGTTTCTGATTATGTGCAAGCCCTGTTTCCCAGGCCATATGTCCACAGTCAACATCTGGGGAACAAGTAAGATGTCACATACATGGTCATTCTAGGGATTCTTGCAACTTCTTTTGCAGATGCCCAATACAAGAGAAGAATCTGATACGAGTTGGTGAAACTAATTCTGCCATCCAGGTTGTTCTGGAAAACTATTTTATGTTTTTCACATCTTGAATTCTCACATTTTACTTTTCGACAGCTTCAATTGGGAAGCCTTTGATTCACCTTTTTTTCCCTAAATCTTTGGTATCTAATCTCTACAGTGAATAAATAACATAGGAATTTACCGGTAATTAATCTAAACCAGTATATAACTTTTAGTGCAACCTAATTTCAGGGGAGACATATACGTGTGTGTGAGGTTTAAAGAACAGTCTGTTCTTCACATAGAAAACCGAAAAGCAGTTAGAGATTGTTTTAACAACTAAAAGAGTCAGTTTAGTCTTTTCAATTTTTTTCCTGTACTGTAGCTAAATTTTATGTTAGCTATTCCAATATTTATCAAAGCATCCATATAGTTACAGTAGAACTGTGGATTCAGAAATGTTCTCTGTCAAAAATTTTCTCTCTTACTATAATTTATAACAAACCTATAGCATTTTCTTCTGTCAATATTGATTTTTTTTAAAAAAATTATGGAAATTTTCTTCATTCTTGCATAATCATAATATTATAGGGTAATTCAGGACCTCAAAATGTCTCTAATCCAACTTTCTGATCAAAAGAAAATGAGCTCTGAGGTCAGACCAAGTGGCTTATCCAGTTGGATCTTGAATATCTCCAATGATGGAGAGAGACCACACAACCTCTCTAGGCAGCCTGTTCCTCACTGCCGTCATGGTGAAGAAATTTGATGACAACTTCCTGATACAGATGATTGAGGAACAAATGAAAGCACTGTTGGACTTCATACTTTCAAACAAGGAAGAACTGGTCAGGGAAGTGAAGATTGGGGTCATCCTAGGCTGTAGTGATCAGCTGTAGTGATCATAATATGTTGGAATTCTGTGTCCTGAGTGTGGGAAACAAAGAAAGGAGAAGAACCACAATCCTGGACTTGAGTAGAATCTGGCTTGTTTAGGAGAGTGCTTGTAGGAATCCCATGGGAGTCCAGGGGAGAAGAGGGGTCTGGGAGAGCTTGTCGATTTTCAAGGATCATCTTCTCCAAGCTCAAGAGTGGTCCATCCTGATGACCAGGAAATCAAGCAGATGTGCAAGAAGTCAGCATGGATGAACAAAAAGTTCCTGATTAATACAAAATACAAAAAATAACATCCAAGAGGTGGAAGAAGGAACAGGTGGACCAGAAGGAATTTAGAGACAATGTGCAAGTGATCAGAAAGTGGTTAGGAAACCCAAAGCCCACTTGGTGTTGAATGTGCTGAGGACTGTGGAGGGCAGGAAGAAGGGCTTCTACACCTATATCAGTAGCACAAGTAAGTCTGGGGAACGTATGGGCTTACTGATGAATGAGGCAGGGGAGCTGGTGACAACAGACAAGGAAAAGCCAGGATACTCAATGCCATCTTCATGTCTGCCTTTACTGACAAGATTAGACTTCAGGAATCACAGGCCCCTGAGACCTGTGTGAAAGTCTGGAGAAAGGAAGATTTACTCTAAGTGGAGGGAATATTTAAGTTAATTTGACATACAGAAAACCATGGCAACCTGGTGAGATGCACCCCTGAGTGCTGATGGAGCTGGCCAATGTTGCTGCAAGACCACTCTCAATTGCCTTTGAAAGGTCATGATGACTGTGGAGAGATTTGTGAAGACAGGAAGAAAGCAAATGACACTGCTATCTTCAAGAAGGCAAAAAGAAGAATCTAGGAAACTACAATGTGGTCAGCTTCACTGCAATTTGTGGAAACGTGACATTGCAGTTCTGAGCCCCTAGCAAGGAACAAACTGCCCAGAATAGTAAGTCAGATTGGCAGAAGGGTCCCCTCTGTCACCACAGGAGTCTCCTTCCACTAGCACTCACCACTTTCTCATGGTGTATATGTATGTTTCAGGTTCTGCTTGCTCTGATGTTTTCTCAGACATAGTTTTCTCCCTCTGGCCTGGGAACTAAAGATGTTCTGCAGTTGCAGATTTGTAGATAGGGAAAATGAGAAAAGGAAGATAGGTAGATACTTGCCTTTACCAAGATAATTTAATACTCTACTGCACTCTGCCATATAAATTTTTACTTGTTGCAATAATTATCATAATATTATTAACTTTTGAAATTTTATACAATTATTTTTTATGGTATATGGGTTGTTATTTTGTTTTCTTTCTAGCTCATCTCAATTTTTGGCATCAGTTTTTTGGTACTATCAGGATTCCAGCTAAACTTTGAGATTGATTTCTGTAAAAAAAAATATGAATATTTTGGAGGTAGTTCTTTCTCCCACTATTCATGTTTGCTCATATGTTGTGAATATTCTAAACAGTGTATCTTCATTGAACAAAAGCTTTGTTGGTGAAGAAACTCCTGAACAAGGTTGGAATCATGGTACAGCAGGATAAATGCATGAAATTTCCATCAACTCCAAGACACTCTCTTCCTTTAGCTCATTTTATTTCCTGCCTGTTTCTGTCTGTTGACTGTGCTTATTTGTTTGTCTGTTTGCTTTAGAAGTAGGCCTTGTTAATTTGCAATTTGAAAGTCTACCCTATCACCTGAACCTATGGCTTTATCATTCTCTATGGTTCTTTCTCTTGGAATGAAGCAGTTTATTTGATATGTCATTTGGCAAAACATTACCATTTCAGGGTTTTCTGCTTACAGGTTAAAACCACACTGTGAATAGCATAGTGTGTCATATGTCATATCCTTTGCAGGATCTCTATTACCATCAGTAGCTTGATGCATAAGGCAATGGATGACTTTGAGTTATTTTTGATTGCTTTTTTCCTGGTGGTGAAAAACAGCATGTAGCTTTTTGTTGTTTCTTTTTCCCCTCAATATAAAACAAATTCTTCATGCTAAAACAAAGACAAACAGAAACCAAAGAAAAAAACTTGAGGTCATGAACAGAGAATGTAAAGATTAAAAATTCCACCATTCAGAAGTCCTTTTGCTCTGTCACATGTTATTCAACATCCCAAAGGTTTTAAGTGATTTTTTTGTTCACTCCATCACAATCTAGAGGGTTCCTGGCTATCCCTGTTGTCTTTTATCCACTTGAATCCATTTCTCTTTACAAGTACCCTGTTGGTCCCATAGATATATCTGTGCATCTTTGGAACATCTCCATTAGTAAATTATCATCAATCCATGAACTATTATTAAATCAGCACTGCTTTAGCGAAGCCAGATTAGCCCCATAGGCACAGAAACTTATGAGTGTAGCATTGTGCTTGTAAAAGGTGACAGATGGGAAAGACAGCTACAAGGACAGTGCTGCACCCCACTAACCCACCAGAGATTGAATCCATCAATCAGAAAAAACACAGTAAGAGTGCAAAGAAGGAAGAAGAGAACAGATCTCTCCTGACTTTTTATTAGGCCTGTTTTCTGTCCTCCCTGAAGCTTTTACTTCATGCACTTTGTCCCTGTACTTGTCATGGTAATACCATGTTTGTTTGATTTGAACTTTTTCTGAATTGATTAGTAATTCTAAGAGCCAGAAAGTAATATTTCTCAGCAATGTAAGTCTCAGATAATGTCCCAGTCCTAATCACTCAATGTATCTGTGCAGGTAAGTCCTACACCTCAGGAGGGTCTTTCGTGTGGGATTCGTTTCAGTGGGATTTGGCAGCCTTGGAAGCACTATTGCAACCTTGAAACCTTAGAGTGAGATTTTATTAATTCTAACAAATTATAACAGAGTTACAGAAATACTAAATGAAATAAACATTAAAGGCATCTAAATTACACAAACATTCATCAGAAAACATAATAAATAACACAAAATCATCATAAGAAATTGCTATTCAGTCATCTTCTTTCTCTTGCTTTCTCTGAGCAGGTACACTGGAAATGTGCAGAAGTCACTTTGTTTAAGAATGACATTCATTAAATATTTAATTATTCAACTACAATGAGCTTTATGTTTTCCTTCAGGGATTAAATAGAGAATTTACAGTTATTAGTTTCACTTTATCTTAAGAAGTAGATAATGTCCTCAATTTCCATTAATTTTGGTAAATGTTCAAAATGCTTAGAGGAAGTTTTACTATGTCAGCACTAGAATAGAAAAACTTCAAGTTTGGTTGTCGCTCTATATTTTCCCTTCCTTGTATTTGGATTTATCTTTTAGAAAGATTCACAGACACCTTCTGTGCATTTAATGTATACAAAATCGATCACATTGCATTATTTTTTGTTGCTATTTTTGAAATGGAAAATTATTTGAAATTACACTGCTCCAATGCTGTGCAATTTCCTAGTCTTCCTTTTGGGGTTAAAAATAATATTTGGGATTAAGGACTCAATTGAAGGCTTCAATCTTAAAACTTCTGTAGTGAAGGATAGCGTACAGGAGATTTATAGAAAGCAGTAGAAAGTGGAAAAACCACTATTATGTCATCACATTTCCCCATATTGCTATTATGTCTCTCATAAAAAAAGTATGATCTTAAGAAAAATGATTGCCTGAGGACCATAACAAATCAATGATGCAGTCAGGTGGTTAATCCCTTATCACCCAGTACTTTTGCTCTCACCCTCAAATCATACCGTACTCAGTACAATATATTGTTTCTAATTTGCGGTATCTGACACCAGTCAGAAGGTTTTGAGTCAGTTTGGGTCATAGGCCTACACAGAGAAATGAATATTTAAGCAAGTCAGCTTTATTGGAAATTAAGTTACAGAGCACAGAGCTGATCAAGTGATCAGCAGAGAGAGAAAGCTTCAAGAACAAGTTACATACTTAGACTTTGAGCATTTGGAGTTGAGAATTAGAAAACTGACTCTGCGGTTCATTAACCTCAGTGTGTTAAGACTCTTTCTGGAAGACATGCAGTGTTTTGGCCATACTTTGGGTATGTTACTTTTTCAAATCAGTCTGTCTTATTTCCTAATTTCTAGGAAAACTATGATTAATATTAGTTTGAGACTTTGATACTTATATTGGCTTTAATTTAAGAGTTAGTACTCAGATCCTGACTAAAATCTTTGGATAGTTACAACTTTATTTTCAGCAGATAAAAGGACCCGTATCAAGATCCTATGCAGACTGCTTTATTGGATGTTACAGAGTGTAGCTTCTTAGTGAGTTACATGTTCTCACACATAGAGGTTGTCCTAACCTGCCTGGTTTTCTGAAGTCTCCACTGTTCACCCCAGTTCTAACAACAGTAAAGTTAGGAAGCATTATTCATTTCCTCTGCTAAGTAAGTTAAAGCTTACTTCCTGTGGAAATTAAGCTTATGTAGAAATACAGTGTTGACAGTAATAACTTTTCAACCTTCCAAGTGAACTAAAACCAAATTTGAACACAGGACAGACATCTCAAAAATACTATGCTTCTACAGGTTTGGTGAGAGTCGACTATGTGTTTAGTAGACATATACTGCTAGTATTCCTCTTGAGATTTGTTTTGTTCAATTTATGTCAATCAATCATCACAAGTAAATCCAGACCAGCATCAGCAGGTAGGACAGGTCAGCCCAAGCCTCACGTGTGATCCACAGAATGTGGAACAAAGACTGGAAACACATTATGAGAGTGGACAGGAACAGCTGGACTCCAAGGAAAGGAAACACCTTTTAGGGTTAAGGAGCTGCTGAGGACATGGGAATGTCATGGCAAACTGTGAAAGGCATAGGGGATAAAAGGAATCTACGATTACTGCCATGACTGCTGTAAGAGATACCTAACATGACCCCCAGGTACCTGTAGGAATGGAGTCAAAAGGCTGTAGGAGACATAGAATAGAGTTCTATATAGGCTGAAAGGGGCTTAATTTATGCAACTTCTGACAGTATAACTGAGTTTATTTCTTATTCAAAAAAAAAGAGGGGAGGTGGGGTGGGGTAGGGAGAGCCTTTGGCCTTCTTCTGGAAGGGGAACTTTACTTTCCTAATTCATTTTCAGGATGCTCAAACCGTATTGAGGCATGTTCCTTATTTATTGTTACACATTTTTCTGTTACATAACAGATAAAGAAATAGAATAACCTCTAGTGAAGACACTGTATATTTCACATGGTATAGGGTTTTTTTCTTATTTCTAGTTATTCCTTGCACTTCTTTTTAACTCTTTGTCTTATGAGCTCTCCAGAAAGCAGTAATTAATGATCTTGGGGCCTTTGCTCTCTTACTCTCTATTGATTGTAATACCTACCAGATTCCTCAAAAAACCCAAATATATTTCATAATATTTATCTTCAAAGCTAGAGTAGGGTATGCATGAATCAGCAATAATGTTCTGTGCTTTGATCAATATTATGCTATTATGCAATTAGATTGAAATTAAAAGAAATGTTCAGTTTTGTGTGAAATTTGGACACATTGGAGTGCTTTACAGCTTTCCACTTTCACAGCACTTCTGGGCATACCTGTCTGTTATGTCTTGAGCAGTACAAAGTGTTTATTCTATGAATTACTTTGAAATGTTTAGGGGATCTACAGGGAATTTGCATTTACTATTTTATTCCCTGCTGAACAGGCAAACTGCAGAAATCTCATAAGTTAGAAGTGGGCGTGTTTGTAGGAGCTTGAGTCTCTGGCAAACAGCTCACTGCAGCTCCAGTTTAATCAGCTAGTTCTTTGGCATTTACTTGCTGCTTTCTTGCCTGAAGGGCAAACACTATCCTAATGAAGCACACAAGGACAAATGACTTTTCCAGGCTGCAATTAATTTTCACGAGCTGACTTTAATCAGTGGTTAATTAATAGAAGATTTGTTGATTTAGAAAAAAAGCACAGTCATTATAAGCAGTATTATATCGATTTGTTTTTCATGAATTTAATGCATTAACAAGCTTTTATTTAGAAACTAACTTAGTGTGTTGAGATTCCACAGTAGAAAGAATGATAGTGTACTAGAAAATAGCACAGAACCTATATAGCATGTTGTGTTTACTTGCTTGACTGGATCTTTTTAAAAGCAGAAACAGATATCAATACAACTCTAACTCAACCTGTCGCTTTCCCCCAACTTGACAACCAGGATTAAGACTTTTTGCACTATCCACATCAATATTTTAAAAATAAATGGTTAGCAGTAGTATATGACTTACATAACAGATACAGAAAGATCACACAGAGTTCAACACATAAACAATTCTCCCTACCACAGTGTATTTTCTACATAATATTTTTATATCATTATGCCAGCAGCTGGAAATTGTTTAAGACCAAATTTCAGAGAAAGTATTTAATGACATAAGTAAGCTATTTATTTCCTCATGATATTCTGACAAAAATAATAATGCAGATTCTATAAGATACATGCTAAATGGTTTAGATTTGCTTGATGGGGCACCCCATTTTGAGATAGTAGAGGAAGCCATCAAAAGAATCTGTGACTAGAGTCTGAAGTCAAACAAATTTAGGTTAAAAGCAAAATATAAAATTTTGAAAGCTATGGGGCAAACAGTCTGGGAGACTGAATGATCTATCATTCAGCTTCTTTAATGGAAAAGTAGTTGCCAGTCTGGAAGATTTACAAACACAGATTTGGGGATTCAGTATAAGAACAATGTGGGGAATATCGTCTATAGCAGAGCAGATTAGATGAATTTATGGTGTTTTCAGGACATGAAATATATGAATCCTGAGGTCTGTTGAAATTACCTAATAGCTGACACCACACTTTTGGCAGACTCCACTACTTGCTATAATCATATGAGCATTGTTTATGATATAGATACATTTTGTGATAGTTTAGAATATATTAGACTACTCTAATAGACCTTTTATCTCTTTGTTCATCATATTATGTTAATCCCTCCTTTTCTGCGTAGTACAAAATCCAACTGACATTGACAGAAGTCATATAGTACATATAACACTGTAAGTGGGATTCGTTCTTGAAACAGTGTTTTTCATTTACCTCTTACAAGCAAGTATTCCCCTTCCGTATACACGGTGAGGGAATTGTACAATTACAAGATTTTTACCTACACAGCTGCTCATTTTTTTTTTCTGGTTTTTAATGTTGCAGTGAAAGATGTATAATTCACTAATATTTGTGTGCACGAAGTCCCGTTCTTTTTATGACAACCTTGAAAGAATCACATTGTATAAGTTGATTACCATGTATTCATTAAAAACAATTATCTAGATTCAATGTTTGCATGCTGAAATCTGGGATTATTTCAAACAAGTTTGTCTTTAGTTTTTGACTCTTCAGTCAAAGAGAATAATGCTCACTTATTGCCATAATACCTGTGATTCTTCTCCACAATAACACTTTTCTACCACTGGCAGCAGCCCGAGGCTGAAAATGCAGTTTAACACATAGTCTGAGCTAGTGAATTTGAATAGCCTTTGCTGAGAGGAAGCATTACACTTCCACTGGGCACTATCCACAACTCTATTACATAATTAAGTATCAATTAAAATGCTATTAAAATAAAATGTTATCCTGTTGTCTTTTCAATGGTGTTATCTTGGCACTTCATCTGCCTAATGTCATCAGTTAGCATACTAGACCCAGTGCTATTAAGGTTAATGTGCAACGTGTTTATACTGTACATGAGCATGTCATAACATATGTCAAACAGGAAACCTGATCATAATGATGATGACGGACTCACAAAGGAATATACAAAGAAAAAGGAAAATATGTTAGCTGACTCCTATCTGAAAGATTGTTTTGACTTTCAGTTAGGTGATTGATGATTTCAAACATCCTAAAAGAACAAGGTGAATAAAACTGAAAAAAGCATGAAGCTTGAAGAAGGTTGTGTAGAGATATGACAACAGACAAACATAATCAGGGCCTAGCTTTTTCCTAGAGTCCTCAAGCACACCTGTAAAAGCCAAAGGCCAACATTTTGTTACAGTCCTCCATGAAAATTCACTGGAAAGACTTTTTTCAACACAATGGATAAAGAAAGTGCCCTCCCTGTATCTTTCAGAATGTGCAATACACAGTGTAGCTAATGGTAAATGCCGGGTAGTGTACATTTCTTGTATGAACTCAGAAGTATTCTGTGCTTACTGAGTTAACAGATTGATTCAAATACTGTTGTTGATTTAAGAGCATCACAGAAAAAAATCACTTTTTTCTTTTTTCAAGACCGCTTACAAGTGAGATAAAGAACTGTACTAAAGAGGCACACACATTTAAAGTCACTGTCACTTCTTCTATTTATGTACATGATGTATTGAAAAATATCTTGCTGTCTAATAGCAAGTCAAAAATAAATTTTACATTTTTTCCAACAGCCATCATAAATCAAAATAGATCTGTAGGCAAAAGATTAACCTCTTGATACATTTGAATTTTCTCTATTGTATTAAAATCTTTCAGTATGAAATGGATGCCTCAGCATACCCTTTAGTGAAAAAACAATGTGAAAAACATCACACAGACTGCTAGCTAAACAAATGCTTAAATACCTTACATACAGTAGCAACGTTCATAGAATCATAGAATCGTCTAGGTTGGAAGCACTCTTTAAGATCATTGAGCCCAACCATCATCCTAACACTGCCAAGTCCCTCACTAAACCATGCCCCTAAGCACCATGTCTACACATCTTTTAAATTCCTCCAGGGATGGCGACTCCACCACTTCCCTGGGCAGCAAGTTCCAATGCATGGTAGCCCTTTTGGTGAAGAAATAATATCCCATCTAAGCCTCCCCTGGCTCAACTTCAGGCCATTTTCTCTTATCCTATCACTTGTTACTTGGCAGAAGGCACCAACACCCACCTCTTTACAACCTCCTTTGAGGTAGTTTTAGAGACTGATAAGGTCTCCCCTCCGCCTCCTTTTCTCCAGACTAAACAACCCAAGTTCCCTCAGCAGCTCCTTGTATCACAAAAAGAGATTATTTGCTGAGTTCATGGAGAAAAACAATGCCCAGTAGACTTGGTATTGTAGACACAGCTACCTGAAAACAAGAGTGTTAGATTTATTAGCCATATAGCACCATCTAAGGAAATCTGTCAAGACTTTTTCTTTTTTTTTTTTTTATACTTTTTTTTAAATGAGTGAGTAGAAAATTAATCTATTAGGGAATGATGACTAAGAAGTGTGGAGGAGATAACATTAGATCTGACTATAACTTTCCATTTAAATGAATCTTTAACAGAAAGTTTTAAAAAAATGCACAATAGAGGGTCTATGATATGTTGTCAGATCCTGCTCCCAAAGTTTTAGTGGCAAAATTCCCACTGATTTATCTGGAAATCAAAGGAAAACTTAAATGTGACATATGGATTCTAGTTAATTTGATATTCTCATTGAACTTCTGGTTGTGTTTGACAGGTTTGGGGGACAATCATCCAGTTCTATTGTTATCCACAGGAGCTTTTTGTTTTTAATCCATTCTTTTTATGTACTCAAAGAGACATAAATTCCTGTGTCAAAACATCAGTATATTGCTAGCTGTGAGTCTCCAGAACTAGTATTCATTAAAGAAGGAAATCAAACAGATGTAGAGTTTTGGATCACACTGTCTTTAAAATAAGACTTAACAATTTGCTAAGCAAGATTCAGACAAGTTAATGTTGAAAACAACCCTCATTTTCCCTTCCCAAAGAAGGAGCTTGATAGGTAAAAGAAAAGGTCAAGAAACCTGACTCTGCCATTCACTAGTAAAGTTTGCAGGAGGTTATTCCTTTTCAAAGGCTTTACTTGCAGAGATAAGACTCTTTATTAAATTTAGACATTGTGAATCCAGTCTAACTGTACAATCAATGAATATGTGGGTTGATTTATCTCACACTGAAACAGGCATATGAATTGCCTCCTTGAAGTTTCCCTATATTAAAATCTAGGAAGACAAGTCTGGTGAACAAGACGAATTTGAGGTCTAAGTTTTACATAACAGTGTTAGTCAAATCCTACCCTTAGTGTTCTCAATAAGGTGATTTCACCCAAGAAACAGATTATTTTAGAATTGGAAATCTTCTGTGTTCTTGTTAAAAAGAATGCCTTGCAGGCTGTTAAATATTTTGAGCATTTTTACCAAACAAATACAACTTGAAAAGGAACATATTTGTAACTAGCATAACTGAAATAGCCACTGGACATTTACAAAATGCAGTTGGGTCTTGTTTTGATAAAACCACCCCACAATTAATTTTCAGAACAGAAAATTTGTGATTGTTGATCAGTCCTTCTCAAAGACTTTACATCTGTTAACATCAATAAAGATATGCTGCTCAGGCTTCATTGTAGTTCAGTCAATGACTCTCTTCAGGAAGATGTTACGATGTGATATGGATGGCAGAGAGAACAATAATCTGCTTCCAAGTTTTAGCCTGCATCAAGAGACATCTCTGGTAAATGACAGCATTCCAGACATAAGGGAGGAAGTATGCATGTCAGGATACTGAATACTATGAAATAATATTTTAAATTAGAGTTGATGAAGATAAACCCTGAGAAACAACTGTAAAATATGGAAGAGAGAATTTTCCACCTGGCACATCACAGTTACAGTGATCAGGAACAGCCTTCAACCCTCTGGCAAGTGGAGGAGAAAGAAGAGCTCCCAAATGCTTGGGTAATTATCATTATCTTTTTTAATACATAATCATCTGGAATTTGTGCCAGGAATCATCCATCACCCATCTGTGGCCATGCACAGAAGTTATCACAGCCTAAACGTTAGCGTGTTACACCACTGGCTGTGTGACAGCTGGTTGGAAGACAGACTGCAAAAGTCTGTGATTAGAGGATAGAACCTGCGAGTTCAACCTTTGAACTTTTCCTAGACTGTCCTTTAAGTACCCATGATAGATCAATGAATTTTCTTGTAATGAACTGATTTTCTGTCATAAGATTAGCATTTTGGTAAACACTGTAACTTCTAGGAATTCAAAGCCATGGCCTCTAGGATCATTGATGAAATAGAAGTCTAAGTATAAATTTGTTTGTTTATTTAAAGCAACATGTGATTATAATTGTCACATTGATCCTATATTCTTAAAATACATCTTTATGTAAACTGTAACATACACTAGGGAAAAAGGGAGCAACAAAGGGAAATAGATGGAGCAACAAAACCAAGTGAAACCCACTGAAGTGAAAGGATCAAAGTGAAAGAGGAGGGCATCACAAGCTCAAATGTCTTCCGGCATTTTTCTGAAATGTTTTCCTCCATGACTGCTCAGTCAGTGCTCCATGTGAAAAGACAGATGTGGGTCTCAAGAGTTGTAGTGTGATCTCCCTAGTGTTCGTACAACATTTCTCTTTTGCTATCTCAGTCTGATATTTTGAAATTCTGGTTTGAGTTGTCTAACTGGAGTTACTCTCTTAGTTAAATTCTGAGCATATAACATATTTCTTTGAGCCAGTTTAATATCCATAAGATATTTGCTAACAATGTAAGCATGAAAACATCTTACTTTTCCCTCAAGCAGAAACAATACTTTGAGCCAACATTGCACTGATTTACCATACGAAGGAGATGATCCATTTGAAGCTAGTAGGATGCAAGCCAGCTCAAGATTTTTCAACTTGTCTGCACCACACCTATGAGCAATGACTTCGTTGAGGTTTTCAGCTTCAGAGAACCAAAGCTCATGCAGACTTGAAAACTATGAGCTGACACCACTGATATCACAAAGTAACCAAGCTCTTTGCTAACTACTGCCAGACAATTCCAATAGAGTTAGCCATAAAGTTTCACAACTCTGCTCTGAAAACAAAGTATCTTGGAAATCCCTCAAGTACAGTTATTTTTCTTTCAGTTTCTTCAGTTTTTTAATCTATTGCTTTTAAAGATTTTCAGGTAAACCAGTTGTATAACAGTTTTATTTGAAAAAGAGCAAAAGCACTATTTCTGTTTTGCTTCATGACGATTTTTACCTTATCTCCTTCTCCTTTGTGATCAGAAAAATGTTTTTTCATTTATTTGCACTCATGTTCATTTTTCTGGTTTTTTTTTCTTGTTGTTGATTTTTTTTTTTTTAATGAAGCTGGAGATGTGTGTGTATATACATATATTTCAGTTACATTAAGTCAACTTTCTTAGCTTATATTCATTCTTCAGAAATCATCACCATAGGTAAAGGTAACTTTCTTCCTTGATTTGGAAAGGATTTTGTTTTCAGCAACATAACAATTGCCACATCTTAGCAGAAAATTTACTTCATATTCAGAAACAGAAAATGAGCAATGTCTTGTTCCAAACATCTATATTGGGACATTTTTGAACAGCAGCTGCAAAACTGGAAAGTTAATTTGTTGTCTTATGTCTGTCAAGACATGTCCACAGGGGGACATATCAAGAGACAGTCAATTCACGTTTCCTATGTATTGTAATATCTTTAACCTTAGTAGTTAGAGGCACAATTCTTTTTCTTTTTTTTTTTTTCCCTTGTCCATCAAAACATTTTGTATATATGATGTCTTTCAGTGATTTATCTTCTTCTTCACTTTTCTCATAGGATAAGGATACCTAAAAATCTCATTCTAAGCCTTCATTATGTTCTTAGCAGTATTGATTAACCACTTATTTGTCCTTGTAAACAGAATAACACAGTTATTCTGTCACACTAATAATTTCTAATTTTCATCTAGTCTTATCTCCTCCTTTGAGAATTGTGTTCAGTATTGATGACATCCTCTCAACAAAGTGATGCTGCACCATCATTTCATTAGATCTTATCAGTAGTAATCTGAATGTTTTTCTGGTATGGAAATATTTTATTTGCAATTTTGATTACATATTTTTAACCCTAATTTTCACTGAGCAGTTGTTATTACTTAACAATCCACAATGATTCTTAGGTCAAGTGATTACAGATATTTTAGAAAATATCACTATGAACTACTTTAACTCTTAATTTAGTTGCAGATTCTTTGCAATTATTTCCAGTGAGTTTGATTGTCGTATGTTGTCCCATTGTCTGTCTTTTTCAGGACATGAAGACTCATCCTTTAGATGAACCTGGAGTAACTTATGTCTAAATAAACCAAGTAGTATAACATTCATCAACCCAAAAGACACAAATGAGGGATTCATCTTAGGCATATAAGTGATCACCAAAATGGAAAAGTAAATTTTCTTTCCCAGTTTTTGCATTTAATTTTTCCAATTTTAAAAGAACTTGGAGAAAATAAATTTAAAACATAAAATGAAGTATTTTCACATGTATTTTTTGCTTTTCCGTAAGATTTTCCCTTCTGTTACAGGCCACTTTGAGGATAGAACAGGATACAATTTGACCGTGGAGAGCAATTTCTTACCTCTAAAATGGACAGATACCTAGCTATAACTTTTTAAAATAAAACATTAACTTTTGCTTCCTTTGTTCCTTTTAACACTCAAGGTCACAGCACAGAACAGCTTCTCATTTAAAATGTACAATTGGGTAGGCTTACGACACTTTTGGACAGGTATATCCTGCAGTATCATTAAATTGTATTCTCTTCTGAAGATGTTTTAATTATAATGACACAAACAGGAAAAATCAAGGTCATACCTTGCTGGCAAGAACAAGTTCTGTGTTTAACATTTCATTGATTGTAAATTTCTAGGAACCTTCTATCAATAAAACATAATGATTTTTTTTCTCAATTTCAACATAAAAATACATTAAGTAAACATTTTAGTTTATGAAGCATCATGCATACATTTGTAAACTATCCACCGATAAAATAAATAAAATTCAAAATCACTTTTTGATAGATTTTTTGGTGTCTCTAATAAATTAAAACAAAATCCTTCAAGTCTTTTCTGAAGAAAGAAAATGTACAATGATAACCAAATGGTAATATGCTCATGCTTATGAAAGCATGTAAGCATATGAAAATATGCTTACATAAAAACTAAAGATTTTGTGAGATGTCTACCTACTGCAATGATACATTAGGTATAATAATTTAAATAGATTACTGTGATACTGTAATACTTAAATAGATTAATGTAAAGTTTTTACATATTGCGGATGCCTTTGTATAATTAGATCAAAGCTGAATTACAACATTAAAAATGTAACACATCATGGTAAGAACTACTTCCAATTGTCTGGATGATTATGGAGGTATTGTAATTAATTATAATAATAATGATTATGGTTAAATCATTAAGCTTAAAAGATTATGGATAATTAAGAATAATTTCATTCCATGAAACAGTTTCATGTATACATGCAACTGCAGACAGAAGCAAAGTTCTTTATAGGTTCAAAGATTTCACCTCAAATCCTAATTACATCAGTGGTGTAGTTCAAATCTCTTGTATCAAGATGGAGTCAGTGTGTTTCACTGAATAATTTCTAAGACCCTTTGATTTTCCTGTGAAGTTTTATGACAGTATTACATATAATATGGCTCACTATAAAATACAAGTATGTCAAATTTGAAGAACCTCTCAGCTTTGAACTTCACAGTCAATTCAAATATAGAATTAAAAAAGGTTTCAGGGTGAAACTTCTCCTAGACTCCTTTTCCTGTTCCTATATCACAACAAAAATACATTTAGAAGTAAAATATATAAATTTTAAGTACAAGAGCTAATTATTCAAGAATTAATTATTCCATTATA
>VXAK01028309.1:0-16627 GCA_013399435.1 Arenaria interpres
GTGCATGTGGGGAAAAACATTAATTTAGTGGTAGTTAACCAGGTTAGGTGGAACTTCTTCTATTCAAGTTTGTGCCCATTTCCTCTTGTCCTGTCCCTGGGCACCACTGAAAAAGGACCGGCCCCATCCTCCTGACACCCTTCCTTTAAGTATTTATAGGCATTGATCAGATCCCCCTCAGCCTTCTCTTCTCCAGACTAAAAAGGCCCAAGTCCCTCAGCCTCTCAATCAGACCAGTAGCTCAAGGTTTCCTGGTCAGGGATTGCAAAGAGGGACTAGTGCCTGACAGATCTCGATATTTAACAAGTGTAATGTAGTTTGCTTTGAGTAAACTTGGGTCTTAAAATGTATGTAGTGGGTTTTGAGCACGGCATTGTGTTTGGCTTTTAGCATACTTGATTCTTTCCGAGAAATACCAAGATAAAGAAAAAATGAATTTGCTGTCTTGAAAAATGTAATGGCATGGTAAAGGGATCATCTGTACTCGTGGTGCGTGATAGTTTCCAGACTGGATCTGTCTGAGCTGCTGCACATGCTGCATGTTTAACCCCTCTGAAATAGAGGGACTTGCCTTCAGAACTGTGTGATGCCTCTGAGCTTCCAGTACCCTCACTGGGAACTGCAGATCCTCACCACTGTGAGAAATCACGGCTTGTATCTTGAAATTA
The DNA here is from genome assembly GCA_013399435.1 of Arenaria interpres. NCBI lineage: Eukaryota > Metazoa > Chordata > Aves > Charadriiformes > Scolopacidae > Arenaria > Arenaria interpres. The sequence goes on from VXAK01028309.1 coordinate 669, forward strand.
CTGCAGGTTCAGAGATAAATGTTGAGAATGATTCAGCCTTAGTGAAAGGATAGAAAAGTAAGCTTGTGTTCAGCAAAGAACTTGTGAATTAGCTCCTGTTGTGAACCTTTGAAAGGACACCCTTCCGTAGAATGGCCTGTGGACAGTGAAATGCCTGAGGAGCTGAGCAGATAAATCAATTGGTGTTAAGCTTCTTGCAGACAATCCATATTAACACGTCAGTTGTTTACAGTAAATGAGATAAAGTGAGTAGTTGCCAACTTTTTCAGATGGTGTAGTTTTTGAACAGTGTGAATATAAGGTGGTAACGCTCATTTTTGTTCTTCTTGTTCTCCACTGTTGAATGTAAGTTGTGACCTCCCACTGAAATAGCTCTAGAAAATCACCAAATGCTATAGTAAGAAATTAAACCATTTGGTATCCAATATTTTTATTTATAAAGGTCTAGGATACAGAGGTGAGATCTGTCCTACTTCTTCCAAAGAAAAATTCTGGCCGTCTGAGCGGATCTGTGTTTATGGATGTTTAATGCTTAAGCCAAGTACAATGCTTATGTGTGTGATTGTTCTTTCTGATAATTTTTTGTTTGTTTTACAGTCACTGGCTGTAGGTGAGGATTCAGAATGGGAGACAAGCCTATCTGGGAGCAGATTGGGTCCAGCTTTGTACAACATTACTACCAGCTTTTTGATGCAGACAGGACTCAGTTAGGAGCAATATATGTAAGTATCTACAAAAAGGGGCTGGGGCTTTGTCCCGTTGTCTGCCTGGGTTTCTGTGTTTTGGTGTGAGGGAATACAGAGGGGGGGACAGTGGGTTTTATCCTGACTCCAGAGTGTCAGTCAGTGCAGTCACACTTACTCAACTTTTTATTTATTGCATTTCTTTTACATTTCACTTCTACTTTGAGCTTTGTTTTGCCTTATAGATAAGCAGACTCGTAAAACCCACCCCTGGTTGTAGATGGTGGCTTGTAGTGGAGGGGGCTGGTGATGATCTGGTGATGAAATTCTCTGTAAAAACAAATGTGCTAGCCTTAGTTTGCCATTGATTTGCAGGCGAGGATTTGCTTGGATCCCTCTTGAGGTGGGATGTGATTTAAGTCCTACTCTTAGCAGTTCTTGTAGGCATTTAGCAGTTCTTATAGGTATTTATTGGAGCTCATGCTGTATTAATCCTCAGAACATTAAAATAGATTTAAAATTTTGAATCCAGTTTAAATAGTTAGACTTTGTTAAAGAAATTTAAATGCAGTTCAAATTTCTTCAAAAATGAGGCTTTAGTTTTTGCTCCTGATTTGGGGCAAAGTGGATTTGGCTTCCAAAATTAAAGGTTGTAACTAACAAACCCAAGGAACCTCAGCTTTTAGTTTTGGGGGAGGACTCCTCCAGAACATGCAAAGTGCCCGGTGTGTGGAGTTGATTACTGGTGGTGAGGAATGCTGCTGGGTGGCTGAGGTGTTTCAGCAAGACGCTCAAGTCTTACAAGTCTTCTAGCAGTATATCCTGTTTTCCTGACCTGTTTTTCATCTGCTGGATGAGTTGTCTTAAGCTTCACCGAGCTGTTGAGGATGGAAATTGGTGCAGGAACACCATCTGACACCCCTCATTATTCCTACCTCAGCAGTATCCAGCAGCACTGAGAGCATTTGCTCTTTGGCTTGCTGTGTATTTGCTATCAGTCCTCAGAAGACTGGTGATAAGTACAGGCTAATTTTAATTCCTGGCACTGTGGCATTCCACACAATGAACTCCTGGGCTTTTCCATCATTTGTCTTTGATCATTGATTGGAGATACCTGTGCAGATGTGGTCAGGAGAACGGTTATGCAGGTTGGAAGTGTTCTTGGATGACCATAGGATATTGTGATTCTGGTTTAAACAGAGTATCCTAAGCTGAACAGAAAGCTTGTTCCCAGTTGCTGTGGCACCTGACATTGCATGCTCAGAAGAGCTTTTAGGCTGAAGCACCTCAATCACTTCATGCCACACAGGGCAGTCTGTTAGAAAACCTTCAGAGGTGCATTCTACTTCTGGGTGTGAACAGGGTATGCAAATCAGTGCCTGAAAGGAAAAAAAGCTGGTGTTATAACTCTTCTTCTCAGATTTCTTAATATATTTTTATCTCTCTACATGCTTGACTTTGTGTCCATAGGATATTTTTTTTTTTGGTGTCCTTTAAATTTTCTTCTAAAAGCTAACTTTGGTCCAAAGGCTGGAACTTTTTTCCTGATAGAATCATAATTAAATTTAATCTACTTAATTCTAAGGATATATGCCAAGTAAGGAAAGTCTCTTACAGGATTGCTTAAGGGTTACCTCAGCAGGTTGATGAATTTGTTTCTTTTCCCCTCAGATTGATGCATCATGCCTTACGTGGGAAGGACAGCAGTTCCAGGGCAAAGCAGCTATTGTTGAAAAACTCTCTGTAAGTCTGTAATCCTTATCAAATGTTTTGGGAAACACTTCTGAAGACTATAAATTAATTGCTTCTGAAAACTTGTTTTCGATTTCAGCAATTTAAAACTCTTGAACACGGGACTTGTGCTTCCAGCTTTTGGTCTTCAAATAATGTTATTTGTGATTTAATTCTGCGTTCCATTGTTGGGTCTAATGGTGGAATGTTAATTGACTGCGTTAGTTTGCAAGGTTATTTTGTGACTGCAATTGCATCTGACATTATTGATTTATTTTTAATAAAGTTCATAAGCTGACGCTGTGATCTAGGGGAATGGAGGGTGTTTTTTCATTCTTTTGAAGCATGCCAAGGAAGTAGCAATAGAAAACCTGTTATTTGGATCTGCCTGTGATAAAGGCTAAGAACATTATTGCAAGGAACAATTTGTTTTCGGATAAATAAACTGCAAATAAACTCTGTGGTGGAGAACCTGACTTATCCTTAGTGCAGCATTTTTCAGCTGTTCAGATATGAGCAATTATGATTCAGGAATTTGAAACCAGTGTTTCCTCTTCATCAAGTGAGAGGAAAGTATTTATTACCGTGTAGAGACTGAAACTCTCCTTCCCTCTTCATATTGTTAAATTTAGAGAAGTTTTATGTTTCTGAATAAACCCGTGCTTCTGTTATAAAACTGGGTGCACTTACAAGCTGTTGTGAGACTAGAAAGTTTGTTTCTCTTGCAAGATCTGTGCAGGGCATGTGCTAGATCCTCAGATGTTCTGCTCAGAGCATGGTATATCAGGCAGATACACAATCTTTAACTCAAAAATCTTTAACTTGGACACTTGTCATCTTGCACAGCTACTGCTCCTGTGTTCTGGAATCACTGCTTTCATCCGGACATCTTTAACTGTGAAGGCTGAGGTTTGCCTGTGGGCTTGTGTTTTAGGTGTCTGCGTTGCCTTTGAGAAGGCTGCACACCTCAGAAATAGCAAGCTCACAACTGCTTGCTTCTGGTTGAGCAGATATTCAACCTCCAGGAGTTGCTTGTTTGTGTACTCAGTGCTCTTTAGACTTCTGGGCTGGAAGCCATGTAGATACCCAACCAGCTCAGCATTTGCTTGGCCATGGTGTCTCAGATGTTGCCTTGGATCTGGCCCCATGCCCATCGGCCCCTTTCCCACCAGAGTGCTATTCATCTCTACCTCCCCTGTCTCTGGTGCCAGTTGGACTTTCTGGATTCACGTGCCTGCTGCACAGTCTTGCTCGATGAGTGAAGGCGTGCTCTTTCCCTCAGGGGAAGTATTTCTGACTTGTATCCATCTGTTTAAAGTAAAGAAGAAACGCAGTAAAATTACTCCATGCCCTTCTGCTACCATGCTCGTTATGGGGCTGTATCAACTTACCTTGGCCCTGATGTCTTTCAGAGTGAGCACCGAGCTCCTTCGGCTCTGTTTGCTCTTCCCACTTAACGTGCTCACCTACTCTCTCTGGGCTGCTGGAGCTTCTTCATTGAGCAGATCCCTGCAAGTTTGACCTTGAAATTCTTCCGCACCTCTTGTGTTCCTCAGTGCCTGGCTGCTGATTAATCAATATAAGTGCCAAGAGGTGGGATTTTCTTTTACAGCAAGTTCTCTGCTGTGTAACAGTAACACTACGGACATTTTTCCACCCACTCTCTGGGGTGATGCTAAGGCAGTAGGGCAGGGTTGTAACAACATTGCTTTGCCAGCACTGGTGCACCTGAACCTTGTTTGAGAGTTGGAGTTGACACTCGTTCCTTCCATCTTATTTGGTGCTGAACTTGTTTCAAATAGAGAGCCTGTCCTGTTCGGGGGACAGTCTGATTTACACTGAGCATTTGAGATAACCCTGTAGTTGTACGAGTCTCCTGGACCAAGCAGGAAGCTGGGACAGGTACCTTTGTTGCCATTTGTTGCCAGGAGTGAGTTTAAGCTACTCTGCTTCATTCTTGCAGAATTTCTCTTGCCTGACTTACAGGAGGATTCCACAGTTTTGGTGGACAAGTTTAAGTGTCAGAGGGTACTAAAAGCCTTGGTTGTTGTGCGGCTTCTCGCTTGTTAGTTGCTTTATTGTACTCTTCATCTCAATAAATGCTTCTCTCCGGTACAGATGGATGTTCACAAGCAACCCTCCTTTTGAGGTAGCTTCTCTCTATCCCCAAAATCGGTGACCTTTCCCATCAGCTGACCCTGCTCTTCCCAGTGGGATTTCCCCTACTGCATCACACAAGGAGTAGCTCACTTGGCTGGCCAACCTTTGGGGTCCTTTACTCTGAAGGGGCCAATTACATACTTGAAATGGGCACCATCTTACCCAGCCTTGACTTTGGTTCCTTGTCACCATATCGCAGAGTTTTTGACTCAAGCATTTCCTTCCTCCCTGCCTTCTCTCTCCAGTCTCACCCCTTATTGGCATATTGTCACGCTGGAAGCTGGGTTGTAGACGCAAAGACGTTCATTCCCCTTCATCTCTCTGCCTTTCCAAGAGACTTTTCTTGCAGGACTTGTTCCACGAGAAGCTGCTGTGCTGAGGTGGGACCAGGCTTCCTAGTACTCTTTTTGTCAAAGTAAGGGCGTGCAATGTCCCAGCCTGTGCTAGTGCAGGCACATTCAAGTGCAGGATGGTGACCCTGGAAAATATTCTGCTGGTAGTGCAGAAGAGACTGCCCTTGTCAGGTTTTTTTGTTACTAAATGTCTATTCCATATGACAAACCAGTGGCTCACTTGGTGGTTGATGGTAGATTGGGATTGTTCTCCCAGCCAAGAGGAAACACTGCAGGCTTTATTAGAGCGTGTTCCTGAACAGTGTCCCTCTGATCAGAGGGCTGCTCTGTACGCTTCCTTTGCTTCCCCGGGCACTGATTCTGCCACTGTTTTTGTGTTCTCTGTTATCCAAGGATTTAGCTTCCTGGTATTCTTCCTGAAGTCTTATACTTGTCAGGGACAAGTTTGTTCTTCGCATCCTCGACAGCAGGACTTGAGTCTCCTGTTGTTCTACCTAGTCCTTGTACGAGGTCTTCCAGGCTCCTTCCACTAGAGTGAAACGCAGAACTTGCCAAAGTATGTGCTTGGATTTGCTTCAACCTGTTACATCAGGGAAATGAAGCAAAGGTGTCAAAGTACACCCTGAGGTTTAAATGCCCGCATGCTGCTGTGGTGAGCACTGGGTGGACTCTGGATATCAGCCATGTGGTCACTCAGAGCTCCATCCGGGCTGAACTGATTCTTGTAAAGCATCTGGCATTAATGCAGCTTCTGACAGAACGGTGCCCAAACCTGCGTTGCAGTGACAGGACTCTGAGATCCCCCAGGGGTTTGATGCTCACAGCTTGGAGTCCTCTGTGGTTGGAATGTGAATGTGGTCTAAGTTGAAAGAGAGGAATTACTCCTCAATGTCTGGTGTTTCTCAAGGTGTGTTCCTTGCACGCTTAACTCCAGACATGTGTTTGCTACACGAGCATGGAAAGCTTTTTTCGTTTCAATATGTGTGCTTTTGTTCTCCACCTCTTCCTCCTTTCCTTCTGCTCCCACATGGTACATGGCAAAGACGGTGCCTGTTGCTGTGGTGGTTCCCCTCAGGTGCTGTTACAAAGGAAAAGAAAAAAGGGGAAAGGTATAGATATGTGGATCTGAAGCCCTGAACACTGGGTCTTGGTCAACCACCTTTCCTTTGTATTCATGGCCATTTAACAGAGAAGCAAATTAGCAGTTGTCTGGTAATCAGTCCTTTAACGCTGTTCAGAGTAGAGAAGCTTTGTGCCTTTATCATATGAACTTTCAGCTTGTAGATGAACTGAAGCTTTTCGGGCAGTGTAATAGGAACAGGTACTGGTACCGCTTAATGTAGATGGTGACATACTACGTCATGTCTCAGTGCTTGAAAAAACACAGCTTTTAAGATCAACCCGAGTAGTGTCAAGTTGCAACAACTGCCCATGCAGTACTACCAGAATAGTCTGACACTTCATAATGTTGGGTTTGCTTGATTTTTTGTTTTGTAAATTAAATAATGCAGTCACTGTACACTTACTTATAATATTACACCTTATTTTTCTTTCTTTTCATTGTAGAGCCTCCCTTTCCAAAAAATACAACACAGCATCACAGCACAAGACCACCAGCCTACACCTGACAGCTGTATACTCAGTATGGTAGTGGGACAGCTTAAGGTAAACTCTTTCCATTACAGGTTAACAAACGCTTACGTCTTAGATTTTTTGCAGGATTCTTAATAATCCGATTTCTGAAAACATTAATGCTATCTTGGGTGGGGAAGGAACACTGGTAAGCTGGCATTGAGACGTTATTCTTCTGCCATTCAAGACTGTCAAGAAACTGCTCATCCCTTCAGATAACTAGCATTAGGTAAACCACCTGAAATTTGACAGTCGTATATCCCTGCCAAGCAAAGTACTGTGGTATTTACTGTGCATACAAGTACCATATGGACTCTAGAGGCGTTGATATTTCCCTTATTCTGACACAGTAAGATTTCAGTGTCCTCTGTTGCATGTCAAATCATCATTACAGTGTCCTTGGACAACAGAAGCCCATCTAGTTTAATATACTCTGTGATATATGCGCTGAGCTGTGAATTAGCAGGCCTTTTTTTGTCAGCTGATAACCCTTCAGTGAGACCATGTTTTTTTCTTTGCTGTGGCAGGACACAAGAACTCAGTCCTGGTGTCAATGCAGTCCAGTCTCTGTAGTCAAAACTGGTTCAGCCATGGGAGTGTTGCCTCTGAGATCAGACACTTACTGTTGAAACAGTTGCTTCTTGTCAAGAAATCAGGTCATTTTTCAGGTTGTAGTATCGCTGTTTAGGTTATACTACTGAACTGCATAAACTTATGTAGTCTTCTGTTATGTTGAGAAAAATGTTGGGTCTAAATATACTAGGCCACAGGCTTGTAAGGTAGTTACACTACTTATCAATGAAAGAAGTTGTCCTGGAATCTGCAAAAAACGACCTGTAAAGGTGTAAAGTCAGCTGTGGGCAAAACTTGCTCACAGAGGGCAGTGTTTATTTAAAAAAGTGTGAAATTACATAGTAATAGTTAGAATTATCAGAGTTAGTTTTGTCCAGGTTTGGTCCAGCCATGCTGTCAAGTCAGGACTCTAAAGACCACCCAGTCTTTAGAATCGCTTGAACTCGGTTTCTTTTAAAATAGCTGTTTAGGTTTCCTTTTCCTGTTAACTCCCAATGGCACCTCCAGTATCAAAACATTCAAACTTCCACTGCCTGAACCGTTCACTGAGCAAACCCGGGACTGAGCGTGTGAACCTGCTTGCTCTGCTGTTCCTGTCATCTTTCTGGGCTGGGCAGTTGGGAAGAACAGTTCCCGGTGTCGTGCATCCACTTCTAACCTAACATAGACAGCTTTGGCTCTCCTTAAAGCTGCTCCTGCTTCCTACCTGCAAGCTGGATTCCAGCTTTCTTGTTGCTCAGTCCCACCTGCACACGCTGTTGAGGGCAGATGGCCATGTGTGGCCAGGGAGAGCACTGAAGTGCAGGACAGGGGTGATGTCAGATGTGCTGATCTCATCTGTTCTGCTCGTGGATATGCACAGAACCCAGGGATGTGGCCAAGACTTCTTGACTCGATGTCTCAGGTCACTCACATCTGCACCTGGTTTTGCACAGTCATGTTTTTTAAGGTTATTCCATCATCATCAAGCAGATCATGGCTTGCAGCAGTGGTTGTGGTGAATCCTTTGGCAAGATACCAACTTCTTACAGATTCTGTAAAGCTTTTGGGTTTTCTCATCCTTTAGTATGGTCGTTAGGGTTGTAGATGCAGTCCGGGAGCTTTTCCATGGCTTGAAGTAGTATTTCTTACTGTGCTGGTTTTTATCCTCCAAACAATTTCAACTTGCAGATTAATTCAGAATAATTCAGGGATCACATGATAGCGCATGTAGGTACTTGGAAAAAACATACTGGATTAAAGTATGCCTGTTGTCATGATCAAATCCAACTTCTTTTTGAATTTTTATTAGAAGGGGCAACATCTTTCTACTCTTTGCATATATATGTCTCCAATCTTAGCTTTAAAAAGCACATTTTAATGCCTGGCAAATGCTGTTCCTCACTGAGGAAGTGTCCGGGAAGTCAAAGTCAAATTAGAATTTGGACTTCTTGCTTCTGCCTTGTATGATACTTCCACGGGCAGAAAAATGAAATGATCAGTAACAGTCAGTAGTGAGACAGATGTAGTAACTGTCTCTGCCAGTACACGAACCTGGCTGTCGTATGTAGAGAACACTTGTTCTTGTGCCATACACAGGTATTGACAGCCATTTCAGTGCTGTTCCCGAACCAGTACAGTAACTGGGAACAACTGGGTTCAGTCAGTGCATTTTAACAAGTGGCTCATCTGTAGCCCCGGTTGAACGGGGTACCCTTTAACATGCAAACATGGAGCAGCTTACTTAATTTTATTTAAAGTTTTGCCTTTCAAGCGTGTCTGCTCTGCACAGCTCACATCTCTTGGTCTCAAGGAAAAGTAGCAAAATTTGCTCAAGGAAGGGGACTTTCCAGACCATCAGTAGCAGGGTTTGGTGGGAAAAGCCACGCTTCCTGCTTATTATTCAGTTATCTTTTTCAGGGGACTGAGCCAAATTCTTCAAAGCCCGCTAAAATTAAGGCATACGCTTTTGAATCCTCTGTGGTTTTTCAAAACTTGCATTGTTTTATGTAATGAAGGAGCATGCATAATGCTTTTAATAGAGTAAACCAATAAAATAATAAGGCTAAAACACCTGTAACGTGCCTGTTCTTAGAAGTCATTCTTGGCATGATACTTAAATGGATTTTCTGAGGCTGTAGTTGCTTGAATTCCTAGTCCCAAAAAGTTCAGTGGAAACTCTTTCTTAAGGGAGCTGTGCACATCTTGTATTTCTTCCTTAAACCATTATATTTTGATCTCATTTAATTTGAGGGGAAAAAAACCCAAAGCAAATCAGAAAAACCTTCTGCTCTCCCTGCATATACTGTGGGGTGAACTGCTCCCAGATTGTCACACAGCCTCAGCTCCCTTCTTAACTGTACAGGAATAGTTCTGAAGAAATAATGGGGTCAAGGACTACTACTGTGAAACTCTGTATTTCCTTTACCAGAGTATTATGCCTTAAGTAAACCAGTAAAAGGGTTGTTTTAAGCCTTTGGCCTCCCCTGCTGGAGGGGGATTTAACTGGGGTCAGTTGAAGTCATGACCACCCTGTGACAAGGTCAGGAGGTGTGTCTGTTTCTGTGCTGCTCCAGTCTACAGCCCAGCCTGCTAGTGCCAATCTGAACTGTAAATTAAAAAAAAAAACAAACAAACAAACCTCAAAAAAAACCAAAAACAAAAAAAAAAGTGACATCTTTTGCAGCACAATAATCATCTCTACTGAGTGGACCGGACACAGCAGCTGCTCGGGGAAGATGTTGGAGAATAACGGAGCATCAAAGTAGGGTGACTGTCACTAGGGAGGCTCTAACTTGCCGGCAGAAGGAGTACAGTAATCGCTTTCATTAAAAAGCATGTTTACGAGTAAATATATGAAACATCCTCTTTAACGGATGTTGGGGTAGGTAGTATTGGGTTTGGGTTTTTTTTTATCCTTTTGTAGAGGTATAATAAATATACCTCCACCTATTCTAATTCTGTTAAGATTTTTATTGCTATTCATTGGGAGCTTGCTTGCTTGCTTCAACTGGGTTTTAAAGCCTTTAGGAGTGAGTTTCATTTGGTGCGATGCTGCTCTGCCAGTGTTGAGCCAGCACGTCACCCAGTATGGTCAGTGTGCTTCACCCAGTAACCTATTTCTCCTGTCAACGCTCAGGCAGACGATGACCAGGTTCTAGGCTTCCACCAAAGCTTTTTGTTGAAACATTTTCAAGGTGCCTGGGTGTGCACCAACGAAGTCTTCAGGCTAGGCCTCCACAACGGCTAACCCTGTGCCTGCCCTCTCCTCCTCGCTGGCCTGGTCGAGTAAGGAGCGCTCTCTTCTCGCTCTTGTGGCACTTGAGAAGCATGGCTGTGGCTTGCAATGTGGCAGAGCTGTGGCTCTCCCCCAGAGTGTGGATTTTGAAGTGACTGTTGCAGAATTAATCGGGAATAACAAACTGTTTTGCGGTGTTTCCTAGTCTTAAAAGGGAAAGGAAATTTGCAATTAAAATCACTGGATGTTTTTGTAATGCATGCTGAACACTTAAAGCGTTGCTTAAAGCCTGTTAAATGAGGCTTTTAACATCTGAAAGAACCTGCTATCTGAAGTAATTAGCCTTTTCTCTGAGATAAGGAGAGCTGCGAGCCTGTAGTTAATCAACAGTTGCTGTGGGGAGCTGGTGAAAGGGAAAAACTGGTTGTGACCAGACAAGAGGAGAAAAGTTGTGCAGCTAAACTTGGATTGCAAAGTAGTGTTGCATCTAACACACGACCCATGGCTCTGTGAGCTGAGGATTTTCTACAGTTTTGATCCTCCAGGTCAGAAGGGATGTAGAAAAATGGGAAGAGGTCAAAAAGCTGCCAAGGTTGGCAGTGTTCCTGAGCTGGTAAAGCCAGGAGAGGAGGCAGCTGGGGGCAATCTGCCTGAAATATAGGTGGAAGGTGGTTGAGTACTTCCAACAACCTGAAATCAAGCTGTTCTCGGTGGTGCCAGGCAGTGTAACAAGGGACAGGGGTTGCAAACCTTCACTTGGGAGGCTCAGATTGGACACAAGGGAAAGGTTTTTCACTGAAAGGTTGAAACCCTGGGAAGTGGTGCCTGGACGCCTTGTGAAATGTCTGTTCTTGGAGGCTTGGAAGACTCTGCTAACCAAGCTGTGGCTGATGCAGTGCTGCTGGTAGGCCATGCTCGTGCTGGACTGGAAACCAGAGGATCCTTCCAATCTAATGCTCTGCCTTTTTTTATTTTAATTCAAGGATGTCATGAAAGAATTTGAACTGCATAAAGGAAAGCTTTGTAGGAAAAGTGAAGCTCCTGTGTTTCGAGCCTGGGCTTGCATCTGGAATGCAAATTTTGAGTTGGACATAAATGAATTTGGAATGGAAAGTTAACCTCACTGAAGCTCTTTACGCTTATCGCAGCTGTGATGAAGATCCAAAATAAAATGGGATAGGATTAGTCTATGTCTTCTAGAGCGTGTCAAGTCACTCAACTGTGGGTCTGCTTTATGTTTATAGAATGTATTCAGAATTTTGGGAATGGACTATAAATTATTTCATTTGCCTTAAATCTAGGATTTTCCTTGGTTTCAAAGTATACTTCTCGTCTATGCTGTGAAGACATAACATGAAAGCAATAAAGTAAGCGATAATGTGTGACTTCGATGAGTGTATTTGCCATATGTACAACAGCAAGTATTTGGGGAAGAATTCCCTTTTCTTTTAATCTTCATGTGTCCAGTCCTGAATTGGGTAAGAAAGGAGCAAATTCTCCTCGAGCCAAAGCAGTAAGAGCTGCAGTGCAGGTAGGCTTATCAGAAATGGAGGAAACCTACACTAAAACTAGTCTGGTGGTGATATCCTTTTTTTTTTTTCCAGAAGTATATATTTTTTTAAATGTACTTGTGTCAGTAATGACCTGCCCAAATTTAGTGTGAAAGCTACTTTTGCACCTTGTAATAGATGCCTCGGTGACTTGAGAAGAGACCGTAGGGCAGCTGAGCATATACTAGAAGCTTATTAATAGTTGTGATTAGAATGGTTCAAGGTGAGATGATTCTGCCAGGCTGGTTGAAACTAAGCCATTCGAAAGGAGCTGACACAAATAAGAGTTCATTCCAACTGAGTAAAAGGGATAGCAACTAATTAGATGCTTTACAAAGCTGCATGCTCAACTTTAGTGTACGGATCTGATGCTACTCAGTTTTCTTAAAGAGTCTTTCGTGTCCAGAAACCTACCAACCATCAAGCTGTAGTGACAGTATACTGGGGTGTAAGTGCTACGTTTGATCCTAGGAAAAGCTAGAAAAGGTGTAAACCTGTGGATTTCCTCAGCACGGCTACGCAAGTGTCTCTTCTGGGCAGAGCTGATCATGATGATACCGGCCCTGAAATAATTAGCATGACTGCTGTTGTATGTGCTAATGAAATAGATGGACGGCTGGTCGAATCTGGCAGAATTGCTTGTGTTCACGTTGTGCTGATCATTACAGATCCTCTGCCTAATGCAAAAGGAGACCTATATCAATGTGACCAAAAGCCGCCCAGTTCATCACCAGTGACTCTATTGGCACTTGTCTTGCTTGCGGATTTTTCCTTCGTTCGTCTACTGAACACTTTGTCTTGCTCATACTTCTTACTTGTTGCCTTTTTAATTTCTGGCTGTAGTAGTAGTACCTCATTCACTTTGTCCTTCTTGGTTGCCTGGTACTTTGATATCTTGCCCATTTCTCCCCACTCTGTTCACGTTTTTGCAAGCTGGAGAGCCGTACTGCGTTTCCTTGCTTCAGTAGGAAACTCTGTTGTAGCTGGTTCATCTTTCTTGCCCTGACCTTTCCCTATTCTATCATTTTAATTTCTTTAAATGAGAAGAAGTGCATGCAGGATTTGGTATGTGGGTGCTCTCTGCATTCATGCAGTTGCTTATTTAATGGGGTTTGCTTCTCTGTTCCTCTCCTAATAACTGCTAACACTCTGCTTGCCTGGATAGCTGTTGAGCTCTGAGCTGGTTTAAAAAAACCCAAAAGCAATAAAACATTGTCCATCGTGATTTCAGTATTGCTTTCCTGAGAGGCAATAGCAAATCTAGGGCCCTTTTTGGTTTTCCTCCGGGGATTAGCATACACTTACTGAAACTGCGCTTCATCTTTGTTTTATTTCCTAGGCAGCTGTGAAATCCTTGCAGTGGTTTTAGATTTGATGGCTGCTTTTACATGGCCCTGATCCGACCAGTGCTCTGTTTTGCACCTTGTCATAGATGCCTCAGTGCTGTTTTGTGATAAAACTGATATCCTCAGCAAGTTGCTCCTCAAAGCTGACTTGTTTCACAGGCCATTTAACACTTACATGAATATAACTTTTTTTTTTAAGTAAAGATTTTTTGTTGTTTATTTTGTAGTCTGCTTTGCTCTTCAACCTTTTCATTTGCTGTTCTTGGTGGACAGCAGCACAGCATTGAAGATAAACAGTCAGCACTTTGACAGTGTTTCGCATGCTACTCTGGCTGCTGCTTTTCAATGCTTTTTTTAATACATTTCCCCCCTTTTCTGAAGCTGAATAGTCACGTGCTGAAAGAATAGAGCTTAAAATCCGTAAAAAATGCAGAATTAAATACGTATAGTCAGTATCAGAAGACTGTTTTTTAACTAGGTCCTGTGTGCTGTTGAGATTGAATCCTATTGTGTGATTTCCAGCCCATTTGGGAACCATTTGTGTTATTTTAAAGCTTTAATTCCTGCATGCTGTATCTAAGGAGACTCATAAACATTTGGTGGGAGAAGTAGTCTCCCTCTAGTACCATTTTGTACTTTTGTAGTAATATAGTAAATTTAGTGCAGGCACTGCAACCCACCTGGATGGATCATCAAAGGCAGGAGTTAAGTCTCTGCTGCAAAGATCTTTGTGCTTGGAACATCTCATTGCAGCTACAGCAGATACTTCACTCCCTTCCAGCTCTTCCTGGATGGTGGAAGTGGGAAGTACTAAGTTGCTGGCCAGCTGTACCTGCTCTGGGAAAGATTTCAAACGCCGCAGTTGGTACCTAGATCATTCGGGCAATATTCTTGATACTGACTTCCACAGAAACTCCCTTCTGTCATCAAATCCAAAGTACAGCAGCTGCAAACTAATTGTGAAACACCTTGGTTTTGTGGTTGGTTCCTGGGCAAGGCCCAAAGAAAATTTGTGATTCAGCGCTGATGCAGGGATGCTCTTATCGGTGTTGTGAAGCTGCTGGAACAAGCAAGTCTTCCAGAAAAACCTGACTTGAGACGCCATTGCAGGATTTCTGTGTCATTGGGTCCCAGGTGTTTGCTGGAAGAGAACCTCTGGTTGTATTGGTGTCTCCTGAGGTACTCGGCATCTTACAGCATGTGACATCACTGTTAACCGTCGCTTTTAAGTTGTCTTATCGTGAGTTTTGGAATACATCTCTCAAAAAAAGAGCTTTTTCAATTTGTTTTTCTTCTCTTTCTACAGGCTGATGAAGATCCCATCATGGGATTCCACCAGATATTTCTATTAAAGAACATCAACGACGCCTGGGTGTGCACCAATGACATGTTCAGGCTAGCATTGCACAACTTCGGCTGAGCTGCCAATCCCGAGGCGCCCGTGCTTTTTGTTTTGTTTTGGGTTTGTTTTTTTTTTTCCTCTTCTCTTACTGGTATTATTCACAACTCACGGAACATTCCAAATATCATACACAAACCTGCAGCACTGCAGAGCGTGAGCAAGCAAGGCCTGTGACCTGCCCTTCTGCTGAGTTTACATTGTCACTAGATGAGTTTCTTGTGCATGATGTTTGGAAGTTAGACTTAGCTGCATTTGACAAGAGAAATTTGTGTTGTACCAGCATGCCTCGGAAAGAATTTATAATGCAAAAGGTTGTTGTTTCTGTACTGACAAGATGCTCTATAACCCAAAGAAATGAAAGAACAGCAGCCTGTACAGCCCAGATATTGATTTGTTCAGATGTTTCAATGCTACATTACACAATAAAACCATGAGATTTTCTTAACAGTTTAAATTGTTTTAATGAGTTGGATGTGGAGTACGTTATATCGCTTGCTTTGGCTGTCCTGTGTCTGCCTGGTGAGGAAACGCTTTCAAACCTAAACCTCTCAAACTGAAGAGCACGTGATAGTTTTACTGCTGAAGGTCATAGTTTTACTGCTGAAGGCAGTTCAGGTATGCCTTTGGCCATACAACTTTTCCTTCCTCTTTCTGAGCAGCTTTTGTAACAGGGACTTCTCGCTCAGACTTCAACATTGACAGGTTAGTTCCCAGCTGTTGTGTTTTCCCAAAGCAAATGCCTTAAATAATACGTGAGGATGACAACGCTCGTGGCAACCTGTATTCAATCCACTATGTCCACCCTCAAAGCTGAAAATGCTGTATTTTCTTCATAGGTAGACACTCGGGATGTCAATCCAGCAGTGTCCTCCTGGAGTTTGTAGCCTAAAGTCCAGGACAGATGCTGCTCTGTGTTGTCCTTCTCCTGCCCACAGCAGGGGGTTTGGAACTTGGTGATCTTTAAGGTCCCTTCCAACCCAAACCATTCTATGATTCTTGCTTTTTGTTTGTTGTGTAGGTGTTTATATTTGTCAAAATTACGCTGGCGGTTGGACAAGATGATCTTTAAGGTCCCTTCCAACCTAGAAGAGTCTGTGATTCTGTGATTATAACTTGAGCTGGTTGGTGCTGCCTTTGCTGTGTGGGTTTTTAGGATGTGGTTGGCTGTCGTCTTATCTTCCCCCCAGGAGGTGGCGATATTCCACTAGTGAAGGAATTTAATAAAATTAACTTTCTGAGCACAGGAGCAGAATCCCATTCGCTTTACCTTCAGACCAGACTTAAGCGATTAGACAGAATCACAGAATCTTCT
>VXAK01028312.1:0-41573 GCA_013399435.1 Arenaria interpres
TTTCAGTATGTGTTTCACATTATAAAATCAGAATATTATTCTAGAAATGGGGAGTTTGGTGCCTTATTGCCCCTACACTTGGTGTCATCACAGTTTCTTGATCAAGAAACATTAAATTTTATATGGGTTTTTTTCTGATACTGTGGCTACAAGTAGACTAATATTTTTTATAGTCCAATACAGGAATACAATATGTACTAGAACAAAATTCATTTTAGTGTCTAGCAACTTTAATGTCAAAATTAAAGGGATTCCCAGTAAAAACTATATTAAGCAGTCTAGCCCTTCCATTTCTTGTATGCTTTTGTATGCAGGACAGTCAAGACCTGTAATCACTCATAGGAATGTAAAAAAGTAGTTTTAGTTCACATGTTCATATTACCTGTTTCTATGATTATGTGCCAAAATCTACAGTAAGGACCCAGTCCTACTCAGCTGAAATGAGTAGAAATTTTATCATGCATTTTATAGTCATGGAAATCACAGCTCTGTATTTTTTAGTAATTGTCTGACTCTGAAATGTATGGAGTTAGTCTATTCAAAATTTGCCTGGGCTGTAGTCCTCCTACATGGATGACTGAATTTGCAAGTAGTTTAATACTTTCTTTTTTCTTGGTAACTTAGAGTCAAATCTGTGGTGTTCTTGCACTGGTGCCAATAAGAAAGTTTTGTCAAAGGATTCATTCATTTGNAATAAGAAAGTTTTGTCAGAGGATTCATTCATTTGGGGTTTGTCATCCGAGTATGGATGAGCTATAGTATAGATTTTGATCCAGTAAAATACATAATTCACATCGCTGAGACATATAGTATGAATGCAGCTACTAATCTGTCGGTTCTGAAGTGTAACAACTGACTGGTCTGTGAGTTACTACGTATGCTATTTTTACCCTAAATGTTTTTAAACCTGTGGCAAGCAGAATATTTTAGTAGCATCAGTTAAAAATGTCATGTCTGAAAAATCTGGCAAGTATTCAGAGTCATTTAATCTTTCACCAAGATTTAATCAGAATAGTCTTATACCTCTTTTGTGCATTGTCAAATGCTCACCACAATTTGTCTCCCCCCATGGTGGACTGACAGATTGAGCAAATAAGCAAAGAGCCGGAACATTTGACTGTAATTGCAATGTCAGCACTGTTAAACTATATTTATGAGAAGAAAGTTAACACTGTGACATTAATAATTTCATCAGTTTTACATGTGTTTGCTTCATAAACAAGCAAGCTATTTTTTTAAATTGTCTGTGACAAATATTTTGTTCTTTTGGAAGAAGGCTACAAATTCCAGTTTTGAAGGAAAAGCAGGCACAAAAAATAGTTTTAGCCCATATTACTGTGTTTTGGGAAGAAAAATAAATAAGATCTTTTAAATATTTGCTCTGAGACAGACTCTACAAATCATGGGTTTCATGTCAATAAGCAAAAAAATAATGGCTAGAAACATACAATAAAATAGGCAGGGCTAGGAAGTGTAGTATTTTGTCTAGATGGACTGTAGCTCTAAAATCGCTTTAGGCAGATACGTGAAGTCTTTTAGTTTTTCTTGACTTTTTAAACCTCTAGATGCTCACCTGCACTTTCAGTGATTTATGGCACTATACCAAATGTACTGGCTAATAAAGACAGTTTGTTACTCTCTAATTTTGGAGGGACGTAACACATGAAACTGTGCGGCAATCTCTTACCTACATATTTCACTCTATAAGGGGAAACAATAAGAGAGAACATGACACATATTAAAGAAGTAAATTACAATGTTATACTCCTTGGTCCAATAAACCACTGTTGGCTGTCATACCTCTGACTACTGAGGTGTTGTTTTGTACTACAGCTTAATAAGCTGGGTCTAGGCTGTTCCTTGGTGTTCATGTGCCTTAGGCACTATAAATGCTGTGATTCTCATGCAAGATCACATGAGCCTATGCTGTGCATTTTATACGATGTTGAATAAAATTATTTGTTAGAATGATTGATCACATACTTCTTAGCTACTTAAATTATTTGAAGGTAGAGTTTAAAAACATATAAAATTGCAAAATTTTGAAGCTGCTTGCATGTGTATTTAAGCTTTGCTGCCCTTGATTCTAGCACAGGTGAGATTGACTTGGCAGGTTTTCCGGCTATGCTGGAGAAAAATAGAACTATCCAAGCTGTAGCATTTTTGAGGTCATAGCAAACATCTTGCAAAAATGAAACAATAATTGATGATGTTAATTTAGTATTTTGACTGTCATTTTAATTTGTAAATAGATGTATATGTATACATGTACCCAAAAAACCCACCAACTACTTACACTTACTGTGCTTCCACAAAGTTACAAATGTTCTGGACTCCCTGGCAGGGAAAGAGACCAGTCTCACATCTGTTCATTTGTTGTGTTCTCCCTCAATCGGTTATCAAAAGTGATTGATAAAAGAGAAACAGTGAAATTAGAAGAGGAATAGTATTAGGTAGTCATGTAATATTATTATCTTCATTTCACTATGATCTGGTAATTGCGTCTCCCCATGAAGTTTCTTACTCAAACTTCCGTCAGAGGAACAGGTAGAGATGACAGACAGAGATTACTAGGGCAGTGTACAAGAGACCTGTTTCCATAGGATCCAGTATATTTCCTTTTGGCTTTAAATCTGCCCAGATGGTATGCAGCTCCTTTAAGAGACACAGTAGTGTACTGTGATAAACTGAGCCATCTGGACCCAGCAACCTCCTGAGGTTCCTACAGTGACCAGAGCAGATAGTGTGGGCTTGTTTGATAGTTGGCACATCACACACATGGAGAAATTAAGATTTATACTCTTTAATCACTATAAATCACTAAAAAACAGGGATGCCTTAATTTTAAGGGGACATCTAATAACAGTGGCAATAGGTTTTTCCAAAAAATGCCCACAGGAAGCCCCTCTCCCACAACCTGAGGACTGTGGGAGTCCTAAGATATCATCTAGTGAAAACGCAGACCTCCTTGGCAGCTAACACATCCAGAGATTGATTTGAATTTTTCCATGGCCCTTTCAAGCCCTGAGCTGTCACATATTTCTTCCCAAAATGTAAGTCTCATGCATGCCTGGAGATGGGAGTCTCACTATAGAAAGGAAGAGAAATAAAAAAAACGTGGAAATTTCTTTAGCGAACTTTTTCTAGTGAATTACCATTCTCTGGGTTTGTGGAAAGGCCAGATACAGTATGCCTCATTGATGCTGACAGGTTAAGAATAAGTAATATTATGCACATGTGTATCTTTTACATCTACATGAAACCTGGAATAGAAATTTCAGCACTAGACAGGCTGAATAAAAAAATCTTTATAAACTGAAGAAAAACCCCTCGCTAAAACATCGTGAAATAATATCCAGATCACCTTGCACAATTGTCAAATTATTAAAACAGGCACAGAAGATGTAGCATAATTCATAGAACGGGCAAATCACAATACACTTACTCCAAGGGCAGGGCGTCTTGCTGGATAAAACATCTGTCACTTGCCTTTTAGGTCTCTGAACATCATCACCTCTTCTTTTAAGGTAAGACAGTTGAGCTGTCTGAAATTTGACCACATCAGAAAATTAGGAAAGCTTTGCAATATTTGGTGCAATTGATGTGTTCAGGTGAGGTCAAAACTGAGTAAGCATGAAGAGTGAGTCATTTGTTACCCAGACGAGATTCCAGTGGGAAAGTAGAAATGTATGCAAGTGGGACAGTAATGGGGAATTCACATTATGGCTGCCTGCTTTGTACCTGGCCTGAAATAATTTGAAATCTGCTTTCAGTGTACAAGCTTCAGAATCTCCAGGCTTACTCTGTCTTTTCAAAGGAAGATGGCTTAGAGGCTGGTTGGTTGGAAGATTTGTTAAACTTTTACAGATGAGTATCTCTCCAGCCAAGCAATGAGTTCACTGGTGGAACAGTACAAGGAAACTCTTATTGAGTTAGTCTTCATTTCACCTGGTGGCTAGTAAACCAGGGTACGTTTGTCTCATTTATTATTGTCTCATTTATTTCTTCCTACTATGTCTGTTACTGACATAACCTTTAGAAGGTGAAATATTCATGTGAAATATAAAAACAAATTAGTTTGCAATTAGTTTCAAATCTTGATGTGAATAACTAGAGTCTCTTGAACATACTGATATGTAATAATTGAGCTCAGTGGAATTAATCTGAATTTTTAATGTATTTAATCCAGTTGGACCAGTATATATGTGCAGTGTGCTTATTATATCTGTGAAGTTCTTATACACCTACAGCTTGCGCAATAGTAATGGTAAAATGCCTCTCTTTTCTACCTTAGTGGAATAATTATTATCCAAGCTATATGTTAGTTATGATACTTAGCAGACTAGTTATGACATTTCCACATCTTAATCTTTCAAAGCAATTAAACTCATGAGAAGTAGATGACTGTATGTGAATTCTTGAAACCAGGACCAGTGAACACACTGCACCAAATAATTTTAACACATGACAGAATGGCACCTTTCCTTCTGCCCAGTGCTATTGCTCAATCCTCAAGTATCATGCAGCCCTTTGCTCTGCTCCGTGTATGTTTTCTCTGTTTCACGGAAAATTGCTGAAATGAAAAATGCACGTCTTGGGGAGGGTGGGGAGAAGAGTTCGTAAGAGGAAACAAGGATCCCCCCCCAGTGCATTTTTTTCACTGTCCTATTGCCATCATGCAATTACATTGACCTCCTGCCCCACTCAGATAACTGCTTTGTAACAGATAATAGAATGAATAGCTTTTTGACAGACAGTTTTATATGAATTTACTGTAAATCTGTCTTCTTGCACTGTAGTAAGAGGCAGATAGCCAGCAGGACCTAAGCAGTGATGCTTAGTGCTGGTTTCCCTTCTTCCCTGCCTCCCTTCCCCAGCTGAGCTTATTTCCACATCCCATGGAGGATCATTCAAGCAAGAAAGCCCTTTTTAACAGTCATTCAGGGAAAGAGTATTAGGCTGCATATAGTTGGACTGGCACACTCTCTGGCTGAGCCTCACTGATCAGATGAATTGTTTGAGCCAGCTATTTCTTACATGCAAACAGGGAGAACTTGTTCAGACAGTACAGTCACCCTAGAACGGCATGCAGGGATTTAGCAAAGTGCATGCATAGGACAGCCTTTTTAATCCTTATTAGGCTCTTTCTACAATAGAGCACGTTCAGGAATTATGAGAAATGGCTCGCAGTCTTTCACAGCCTGAAGGAAGAAACAGAATTTGAGTTTGTTGGGGTTGCTGTAAGTGTGTTTATATTTTCTTTATGTTAATGCCCCTATTGAAATAAAAGGTTTCTTTTAACCTCTTCCTTAAA
Source organism: Arenaria interpres (assembly GCA_013399435.1). Taxonomy (NCBI): domain Eukaryota; kingdom Metazoa; phylum Chordata; class Aves; order Charadriiformes; family Scolopacidae; genus Arenaria; species Arenaria interpres. The sequence continues at coordinate 5,315 of VXAK01028312.1, forward strand.
ATGAACAACAATCTCGTGTAATGCACTCAGATTAATACTTCCTGCCTTTTTTAGATGGAGCACAAGGTAGTGACTAATGACCTAATAGTAACATTAATTTTGTGTATTCTGGCAGTATTATCTTTGTTTGGTAAATTAATATTAATGTTGTAGACAAAATACACAGTGATAATTGTATTTAGGAGCACCTATCTGTCAGCTGAAAACAGCGGAAAGTATACTTCATATGTACTCCATGTAAGCTAAAAGGTTATTGGAAAACTTTCTGGAGACAAAGGGGCTAACTAATACTAAAACATGGTTGTTCATACTCTTCATAGCTGGGATTTCTCATTAATACATATAGTATCCATTTTCTTTTAAACAAGAACCAAAATAAAATGCAATATGGTATCTTGACAAATATAAATCTGAAGTGGACATGCATTTTTGATCTTATTGATTTAAAACAAAATACAATGACAGCAGAAAAACTTGCAGCTGAAATATCATGGTTGCTGGTGTGTTTTAGTGACACTGAAAAGTGAGAATTACCAATAACCACAACATCTTAGGGTGGAGTTTTGTTGTTCACTTCTATTATTGTCGAGGTGCAAAAAGAATGAAATAATACTTCCTTGTATTTCTTTTTTAGTACACCAGAACACTTCAGCCTCACAATTGTTTGGTTGTCCTTGTTCATAGCTGTTGAGTTTATTCAGGAGACTTTAAAAAAAATTCACCATGAGAATGAAACAGTTGTTTATTCTTTGCCAAAATAAAGCAGGAAAATATAATATTTTCAAAATAAGTAATAGTAGAGTTTATTTTTAAATCAAAAGTAAAAATATAGAATGGCAAACTTAACCAGCTGCATTCAAGTACTAAGAACAAAATGATCCTTTTCCAGCAAAATGTTCAGAGTTACATTTTGATCTTTGATCCAAACTCCATACCTTTTATAGGAAGTGAGTCACTGAAAAACATTATTAATTAATATCATGTCCAACTCAAAGTTATGTTCAATATTTTATTTTACTGACAAACATTGTTGTTCCAATGTTTTGAACATGAAATCAATCCTTCAAACAAATTACAGTAGCCAATCTCAACAGTGCTGGTTCTGTGGGAATGGTAATCTTCTGTTGAGTAAAGGGAAACATATTTATCTGGAGCCTGTGTGAAAGAGAAAAAAGTAGTTGGAGAGTGAAAAGTGAGAAAAAACAAGAGAAAATTAAATACAAAGAATGAAGTGCTAGTTCATTTATTAAAATAATAAGCAAGCTTTGCAACTGGTTTCTTCATTTTGATTGAAACTTGAAAAAAAATATTGCTTATATCTGCCACAGGCTTATATGTTAAGAAGTTCCTTGTCCAACACTGCCAGAAATTAAGAAGCACGAGGATAATTTTTCTGTTCTTTAAAATTAACTTAATTTTTCATTTCATCATACTCTTCACGTGCTGTTTTTGTTCTGCCACAGTATCTAGGAATGTCAAAATAAGTGATAAATACAACTTGATTCATGTCACTACTGTCTAGAGTGCTTTTAAAGAACCGTTTATCTGGAATTAATTTTTTTCTATAAAAAATATCATCAATGAGTATTATTTACCGTAGATTTATTGACTGATAGTGGAGTTGATCCCAGTTCTCATAGAAGAGAACCTGCAGGGAAATATCAGCCTCTGCTTGCACATCCTCTGGCTGAAGACCCCAGCTGTCTATGTGGTGATTAGCATGATAGCACTCAGGTGTAGACCTTGTTGACTGGCAATTTTTTTTAAGAGTTAAATGAAAAGTAAGATTATTTTAATTGACTTCAGTACAGAGTCAGCATTTATAGCTGTATGAAATACCTTCTATTATACTCCTTCTCTCTTGATTCTTGCCTTTAGATATCCCTGTTCATTCTAACATTTTTGGCAGTACCACGTCACTCTACTAGTAATCTAACGGATCTTTGGACATCCGTAGGAAGGATCATAGCATTAATTCTGACTAGATGCCCCAAAATCCTTGACAGGTGGCCAGAGAACATAAACAGATTGATTCTACACTGTGTGTACAACTGAGTCCAACAAGTCAAACTAATGCTTACAAAGCTGCAAGATTCAGTGGGGACATTTTGTAGTTCCTTATGTTTTAATAAGTAAGGTGAGCAGCAAATATTGTGTGTGTATACCTGGGAAAACTTCCAGTGTGTGTTCTGCATCTCTTTCCACGTGGGAGGATTTGCCTCACGTATGCATGCTTTAAATGAAAGTGAATTGTCACCTGCTATGGTGTGCTGCTTGTTTAGTTCTCTCTTATTTGTAGTGCAATGTTCTACATCAATTAAAAACAGATGAGAGAACAGTTTAGCTGAAGAGTTTGTTTCCTTGTAATCAACTGCAAAAAAGACCAAGGTCATGTAACAGATTTCTTTTTCACTCTCACTTAGAAAAGAAAGCTGTGTGAATGCAAATTGCTTTATTGGTGGAGGGAATTAAAATTATAAAAAGCTAGGCTTAAAGAAGTGCAAAATCAGGACTGTGTCAGAACAGGGACAATATAATTGTGGTATGGATTCCCATATGGGACTAAATTATCTAGATTTTAGTAATGTCAGCAGTTCTATGTGACTGCTGGAATGCAGCCAATGTGCCACATTTGCTTCATTTTTTAAGATGGTTCTGATTCTACACAACTTTAAATATGCAGAACGCTAAATTTGCTCTAGGTGTCATAGTGGCACTTCTGTGTTGCATAATTTTGCATGTTAATTTTATTTAATAGAAACATAAAAGTAGCCTAGAATGTATCCTAATCCAAAGTAAAGTTACTATGATTTTGGTCCAGCTTTTGATATCTTCAGAAAAAGACTGTTTAGTTCTACGGGCACATATCAAGGTTGTCTCCCTTTACAGTGCATTCCATTCAGTAATACTATTTTGTAGCAACTCAATAAAGCTGATAGTTTTTCTGGGTAATTACCCACAGCCCCCTGCAGGACAAATTAGCATTCATGACCTGAATAATGCTTACTAGAAAGAGTTCAATGGAATTTACTTAATCAGAATCATTGCTTTCTCGTGGCTACACTATTTTTAACCTAGTCCCTATTGTCTGCTCATAGCAAAAATCCTGTCAGTGCCAGGTCCAACTTGGCACTGAGTGTATAAGGAGAGAAAGATTATCCTCCTCAAAGGTACACGATGTCTTTTTAAAGTTTATGGACTGTATTCTGCAGTCTTTACTCAGACCTAGCTTAGGTAAAAGTGCATTGAAGTCAGTGGGAGACTGGCCAGATGACAGAGCGTTGAATCAGACATTATGAAAAGATGTCTATATATGTTTGCTAGGCAGTCCATGATTTATAAATTCTGGTAACCATGAAAGGCTGCTAAAGAGGACTTTCAAAGGTCATTTTTCTTTTCTGAGCTTGTGAGAGGAGAAAAAGTTCCTACCTGTTTCAAGTGATTTTGTACGGTTGGGGTTTTTTTAATTTCCTCTGTTGTTTTCCAAATTATATAAAATAGAAATAGCTATTCCTTTGATGGTTTTGATGGTTCATGTTTTGCCTTCCTAAGCCTGTGTAGCACAGCAAGGTTAGTACAACACAGGTGAGCCTTACAATGGCTTAACTAGATGGTCATTAAAGCAGACCAGGAGGATTGGAGAGAATTTCTGAAATATTGCAGAGATTAGGTACACACACATGCACACGTATACACATACAACCACAGCCACCATCAAAACCAGAAAAGTACACAGCAGGAAAGTTATGTGAAGTTGAACTACTGTTTCCCATGAAAGAATTCATGTTTTAGGTGTGTTTTCCTTGCACAGGGTGTATCAATCACAGTAATAGGAAATGAGAATTGGAATGATCCAATTTGTATAGAACACAGAGGTTTTGCCAGTGTTGTCTGACCAGTGGCTTCAAACTAGCCAAGTGACTTTCAATTCCTGGCCAAAGGTACAATGTTAAAGAAATCATGTGCAGAATTGTAGTCCTCTGATGTTCTGTGCCCTTTTAAGCAAAGGTCTTTTATTGTTCTCAGTGTGCATTTGTGTAGTAAGTTGTAACTAAAAGCAAATTTTAATGACTGATTTAATGGCCCTGGAAATGGATGTTGACAGTAGAGATGCTGGAAATACAAAAAATCTTGGAGGACTCTTAGTGAAAGGGGGTATTCAAATGAATATTGAATGAATATCAATATACAACACACAAATATCATTCAGTACACCAAAAAAACTAATTTTCACTTTGGTGGCTCTCCCCAGCTCAGCCTACAGGAGTCAGAATAATCCAGGTGAGATTAAGCAAGAAATGGGACAAGCTGAATAAAAACAATATGAACTGTTGAGTAAAGAGAGACTCATCAAGGCCAAATTTATCCTCAGCTGAAAGTTAGCACAATCCAGTTCAGGATGATCCTGACTTACTTGTTTTTGTAATTGTCAGGAGGTATTAAGTAGTGCTGCTGTGAGGAATGGAGTAATAACACTGCAGCCAGCAGCACGTTTTATTGTTCCTAGGTGCAAAAAAAAGGTAGTTGTCATTTAGGTTTGCATTTCTTTTACTATGCCAGGATGTTGCAGGCAGAACATTACCTCTCTGCCATCGTTGAAGAAATGCAGTCTCCTCAAGTAAAGGAACAATTGCTTCCTCAAGGAGAGGAGTACTTCAGTTTCAAATGCATTAGATGAAATAACAGGTTAATTTCTTTTAGATGAGCATCATATTGTTTATTTGAAGAGGAGATGTAATTACAATGGAAAACTTAACACTAGCAGAATTTACAAAGAAGTCTTAGTCACTAAGGTGGAGTTTGCGTAGTCTGTTTGGCTTTGGTTGGACTGACTCATTCCCAAGGCAGACTAGAGAAGCCTTCCTCTTGGATAATATCACCCTATCCCACACCCATCAATTATTTAAAACTTCTTTTCTGGATCTTCACATCCATCCTTTTATTAAAACCTTCTTCTAGAGAAGAAGGCTAAAATCAGGTTCTAACATTCTAAATTGTCAAATTCAGGTTTTACATTTAAAATTCCTTTAATAGATTCATTTAAATTTGAGACTAAACATGGTTTTCCCTAGCTTTATATCCATCTACAGAGGCATTTTGAGAGACCGTCAAAATTGAAGAGAGAGTTTGGTTATGAAAATATGCCTTAGGAAACCTAAGTTTCACATTTCTTTCGAAGTGACTTCTCTCATCAGAAAGTTGGCCAGGGCAACTAGAGAAAAAAAAAAACAAAAGTGGATAAAACAGCTTCATAGGAGTTCATTTTGCTGTTTCACAGCAATATTTCCTAACTCTTTGCTTTCACTTTTGCTTCTTACAAAATGTTGCTAAATCAATCTTTCACATTCCTCCATGATATTGACAAAAATTGTAAGTTATAAGTATAATGCATTTGACATTCTTTGGATTTCTAGTTCATATTATTCTAGTTCACAAGGTTAGAAAAAACCTTAAACAATTTTAAAATAAATGTTAAAAAGTAAATCAGAGTCAGCAGATGGCCAGACTCTCAGAACCTAAATTTTTCTTTAATATTAATGTAAGAACAGGTCACACATGCAAAACATCAAATTGAAGCTCAAATTTATTTATTAAAATAATGAAGTTGATCAACCACTCCCATCAGGGTTATTTGCCGAAGACAGTACATCAGACTTTTAGACATATTGGTGGAGAACAAGTAATGAAACTTCAGTCATTTCAAATTCTCTGTTTATTGCCTGTGAATTAAAAAAGGGGTTATTGATAGTGTTTAATATAAACCAATTCTGATTCTTCCACAGATACAGGTGCACAATGCAGAATGCTTCAAGCAGCATTTAGCAGTATCTGTCTGTATGGAATCATAGTTCTTTGCCCAAGAATGGTTTATTCATTCTGATGCAACAGCAATTAGAAGTCACCCACGTAGAAACTCTGAACGCCTTGAGAACAATTAAACTTGCAGTAGTACTGATAACTGTGAATATTTCCTTGATGAGATTCCAAAGCCCATTTTGCCTGGATGCACTTACCTCTGGAATTAAATTCTGAGAGCTTCCTGCTACTTACAGTTTGTGGATTATCAGACTACCTACCTTGGACTTGCACTGAGGCAGCAGTACTAGTCAATGTAAGATCATAATTCCCAACTGTAGTCATGTACAAAGCACAGAATTAAAAAGAAACCTCTTAACCACCTCAGAAAAGTTTATAATTCCAAAGCACGAGGAACAGGATGGTATGAAAAATATGGTATTTAAACTGGTAAATGACTGCAGTAGTTTGCAAGGGCATAAGAACTAAAGCCCTCCTCTCTGACATGTGCCGATCCTGGTTATATCCAGTGTCCTAGGTGGAGATAAGGGACTAGTTTTGCTTTGCTCATGAAGGAACAGGAACAGCAGGAGCGCTCTGTTGGCTTCTCAGGCAACAGTAGTCTGGGAACTGAGATACAGTGGCCTGATTAGAAGTGAGTAACTGGGAGGTTGACGTGACTTCAGTCTATCTTGCACCGTGAGGTGTTATGGCATCTGACAAGTCTGAAGGTAAAAGTTCGATTGGGAAGACGCTGTTGGTTTTGCTGTGTATTTTAGTAGAAGACAAGTTGCCAATATCCCGCTATCCAAAATGGCCAAGATCAGCAATAGTCCAAAAGATGAGGTAATACAATATTTGATGGTGAGCAGAACTATTCATCACAAACTAGAGTTATGTTATTCATTTATTACTGTACATAAAGGGAGTGGGAATTTGTATAAAAGAGATATCGAGGGAACGATCAGGCCTTGGAGAATTAGGGATTTATATTGGTTGAAAACTACACTGCAGAAGTTGTTTAATTGTCTTTTCCTGTCTGTTTAATATGTATGCTTTTTCAAGAGGGTACCAGCATCTGTGTGTCTATGACTTTTTTAGAAAAAATATGAACAATCATTACTGAAATTTTGAGTTTATCTTGAACAGTAAGCAAATATTCTGCTGTAATGTGAGAAAAACAGTTTAATATTTTACCTCCTAAATCAGTAGGAGACTTAAAAGTACATATTCAGTAGCTCTCCAGTGAGTTTGTTAAACACTTTTGCCCACTGAAACCTCAGCTAAGAAGTGATGTTCTGACAGTGATGTTTTTTAAAAAATATTCCCTGAACCTTCAACAACTCTGTGCATTGCACAATGGCAAGACATGGTCCTAATAGATTAAATGGTTTCATTTAGACATTTATTACTGCTGTGTGGAGACTCCTGCCTTCAAGTAGTCATAAGGCCAGCTTCTTTATTTCCTGCTGGTTATTTCTGCAAATGGGAATTCTCATGCCCTTAACCATACTACTGCTCATGCTTCAGAAAACATCTAATTAACATCCACAAACGTATTTCACTAGCCTCCTTTGAACTCCCTTTTAACATCTTTTACTATAATATTACAAAAATACATAACAATGATGAGGTCACTGGTATTTTCATGCCAATTGTGCTAACCAGTATGGTTTCACACATGCACTTTTTGTCTTTTGTCCAGAAGATCACTGTTATGGGGAAGGATGGTCCCAGTCTTACCCAGGGCCAAATGATATTGCAGAGGGGATGGTGGTGGGTAGAGCCCTACACAAAAAATCTTGCCTTTGCAGTGGTGGGTGGTTTATGTAACTCATCCTTTTCAAAGAGTGGATATACCCAGTGTTATATTTGAAAAGCTTGTTCTAGTCATTAATAAACTTTATCAGTGTGTGCACTGTTAAAATTTATTTATGTTTTGATGAAGGTCTAAAGACAGTTGAGTGGTTCGTAACTATCTTTGAAAAAAAAAAATTACAAGTCAAGCAGTGTAGTATGACTTCTATAATATTTGAGTGGGAGCTTTTTTATCAATAATGTAGCTTTGCCAAACACAGAAGTATGCTGTAGACCATGGCCTTTGGAAAATAATGTTTTGTGACATTAATCTACATCTAATAGAGGGGTTTGTATCATCACTTCAGTTTATATCTGCATTATTGTAGCACATAGGCTGTCACCTGCATTTATATAACATGAGACTGATTATTCCTTATCATGCACAAAATGCAGACCTCAGGAAAGAGTTCATTTTGGACCATTTCCAGGGGTATGTGTAACATGTTACCAGCAGAGTACTGCTTTTAAGGCTATCGAGTGCAATTTGCACTTTTTTTTCTCTTCCGTATGTCTTATGCTTGACAAGATAATTGCTCCCCATAACACACACATATCCTAGAACACATTCATTACAAAGCCATTGTATTGACACATAGATACAGATATCGGTGAAGGAATGTAGCTGATACTCTTTGTACAGTATAATATATATGGCATATATCTTTATAAGTAAAATAGAAATTAGCGATTGTAATAAACTGAAGATGAAGAAATAGAATTGAGAACCTTGCGTGTGTAAGTGTTCCACTTTCAGAGGAAACAGAATGATCACATAAATAACTTTAAAGAGGTAGTGGTGATCAGAGTTTATTTTTTATTGTGACATTTCTTAGAAGTTTTTGAGTATTCTAGATTTCAGACTTTTGTGTATTTATATTACCTATGCATAGATGCGTACATATACGTGCTTTAAGTGTGTACCTTTCTGGAATATAATATATACATACTGAAATATCTGAGTATTTTATTGTTGTTTATTATTACATTTATATACATTAGATATATAGAGAATTTACAACAAAATATAAAAAGTAATCTGTCTTTGAATATTTGTAAGTTATGAATGATATCTCAGCCTTGTTTACTGAGCCCAAGTTCAACACACCTTAAAAAATATGCAAAAAATAATTTAAAATTAATTTCATTATTTTTTTCATAAGAATTGGTAGGGAGACTAAGTTTGCACCAAGATTATGTTATTATAAGGTATTATTTTTTATATTTGCTCTTTTGTTTTTACAGCTACTTCGTTGCTTTTTTCTTCCTATTTTTTTGGCAGAGTTTATAGTCCATATCTTTACGACTCACTAGCAAAAAAATTGGCTAGATGTCTCATATTGAACTTTTCTATCCTTTATTCTGAAAATTCTACACCTAACAGAGGTTGCTGGTCCTTTGATATGGTTGTACATAATTTAAGCATTGTTAAAACGTAATAGAAGATCATCTGCGTTGTGTTATACTTCCTGTTTATTTCTTATGCTATAGTTTCTATGGGACGATGTAATCAAACAAGATCCCATTATAGAAGCACCTAGATCTTGCATTCCAGTTTGGTGAAAGCAGTAAATGTGACAAATAACAGGGCAAAGCTGGTCATGCAGAAAGGAATCATTCCCTTTAACCTCTGTGATGAATTGTGTTGGGTAAGCTGTGACCTGCTCTTCCTTTGGAAAGCAGTTTGCTTATATCCATTCATGACAGTAACAGTATATCCTGTGGGAAATATTATTTTACATTATTTCCACAAAAGTAGGTTCAAGTAACTTGAAATAAACATATATCAAACAGAATACTACATGGTATTGTTCTACTGAAACTAATATTCTGTAATTCTAAATGTGAATGGAAAGAAACCTTTCTTCAAAAAGGCCTGTGAGATGTACAGTATTCCTCTGTTTGACAGTTACAGGAATTATACCTTACTCACTAGCTTTGATTTGTAGCTGCAGCTAAAAGCAGCTCTGTTCAGTGAAGGTCATTTTTGTTCTCTCCTAAACCTAATACAACATGTATGAAATCAGTGACCCAACATACTCAACAAAATTTGTTTTATAGTAAGGAGTTCCCAGCCAAGCAACCTTTATTCAGGCCTTGCATTTGCAACACCAGCTGTAACAACAATGAACGAGTGTGTTCAGACACCATTCTGCTCACTTAGTGCTACTGAGTGACAAGACCATGGTGAACGAGGTTGCATTACATCAGTCCAGCCAAAAAAGTCTGGCTAAGCACAAACTGATAGATTCACGTCCTGGTGCAGTGACTCAGAGCTCTGTTCTGCTCATTTAAGTCCACATATAAAATACAGAGCAATGGAAATTTGCGGGGGGGAGGGACGGGGCGGGGAGACACGGACAGGCAGGAAGAATATGTTACTTAAGTTAACAGAGAAGTCCATGTTTAAAGGGACAGCTTTACAAAGAATATTTAAACATTTTTGGTTTTAACACTGGCATCTTTAAATAGCTGTGTCTTATTACTGGTACATTAAAAATAAACCCTTTTTCTGACTATTTATGTTGCTGAAGTTACTGCTTTAGTTACCACGTACGCAATCAGGGGAATTTTCCAATTCCAAATACGTACCCTCTTTGTGCTGGGCCTTCAGCTGATTTTCAGAGAGGCTGTGTTTTTTCTTCAAGTTTGAAATTTAGTCTTTCTAGCCATAGGTACTTTTCAATCTATCACTAACGTTTCTTTCCTATTCGGTAAAGTAATTTTTAATGCATTAAAATGTGATTTTAAATTATATTATTTACAAAAATATGAATCTGTGATAACTCCAGGGAAGTCATGTTTTCATTAAAATAGCTGAGAGTTCGCACACACAAATAAGTGACGTGTGGCATTTTATATCCACAGACTATTGATGGGTACTAACTGTCTGCATGTGTCCACTTATATTGTTAAATCCCAGTTAGCTTAACCTGGGAAGGATAAGGTCCCAGAGCACTTTCTTAGTGAAACTGAGGCAAATGAGGAACACGGACTAGGTTTTTATTTTGCTAGCTATAATACAAAATGCGTTATAGATCTATCCTGACATCAGAGATCTGGGAATATAGTTCAGTATAGTTCAGTACTATGCATTTAATTGGCATGTTCAGTAGTTTTTCGTGGGACCAGTTAGGTGTAAAACTGGACAGTAACATTGCAATGTGCAAATTGCACTAATTATACATGAAAATTAAGACGGCTACAGATTTCTTTTTGTACATGTAGGTGCATGCACGAAGTTCAGAAAATCAGTCCAGAAAACTTAAAGCACAAATGAACCACATGGATCAGTAAGCAAACAGCCTGAAAATTCTACTGTATATGATGTCATCCCTTTGCTGTAGGTCAGAAATAACTTCATGCTGTTAATTATAGGTATTTATCATAGTTCATATGATTTTGTGGGGCCATGTCAGTGATCAAAGGTGGTTCGTTGGACGCCTGTCATCAAGTGAGTTAGTAATTGTGGAATAGCTTATTTACTGAATCCAATATGCCATTAAATAGACTTATTTTTCCCTTTTCAGCAGTTAATGTTGTTGATAAAAGGACAGTTCTGTTTTAGTAAAGTTGATTTGTTTCAGTCAGGCACAATTATTATGTACTTATATATACGTTTGTGCATTAACACATTAAAGTTATATGACAGAAACTTTAAAAGTGTTTCTTCTACTGCTAATAGGCAGGGAGATATGAATTAAGGCGAAATGGTCTGTGGAAACTTAATTTTTAAATGAATAATAAACATAACAAAAAAGTAAGACAGATAAATCACTGTCATACATGTTTACAATGTGTCCAAACTGATTCTTGAAATTATTGTGAAAACTAATCTGGAAATTTAGACCTTAGACAAAAATGCTGCATTTGAGACATGAGGACTGCTTTTATAAATCATAACGAACGCATGGAATACAAAAGTAGAGAAGGATTTGAACTGGAAGTGAAGTAGATAGTGCTACTATTAGATTGTATTACAGGTGGAAACTTTTTTTCCCCCTGCTTCTTTGTGCCTGAAAGTACTTTTGTTCTAACCTTGCACCTGGATTCAACCTACTTCCTTTGAATTCACTTGCATTCTGCCTGGGAAAACCATTTATGTAAAGAATGACCTCTCTCCAGGTTTTGCAGCCTGTTTGTGGTGTAGATGAGTGTGCCAGTTCAGAGCCCTCTGTTCAGTGTTGACTAAGACCTTGAAGAGTTCTTCAGCCTCACTAGGCCACAGAAGAGCCTATTGAGACTGTCAGCCTTTTTTCCTGCCAGCTACTTTTTTTATTAGGCTGATAAACTCCTGAATTGTTGAAAAGCAGCTGCTCTGAGGAGGATTTAGCTAATTCTCAGAGCGCTTCTGGGTGTGTGGGAGATATATTTACGTCTGGACTATGAAGGTCCCTTGCACTGTTAGACCTAGGTGACCTCTTTCTAGATCAAAAAGAGGTTGCCGGAATGCAATTAAAATGCAATGTTACTTTCTTGTAAAGCCCCAGTAACCCAATCGACAGTTCCCTTTCCCCATCTTTTTGTCGGTTTCTCTGCTCTTTCAGATTTTATTCCTATTTCAAGTTTTGTCTGTGCCATAATTTGGTTTTACCTTATCAGAAAATACCTCAGATAGTATTATTAAACCTCTTCTTAAAAAAAAAAAAAAAAAAAAAAAAGTGTCCTGTCTTTTAGCAGCAGTTCTGTAGAGGTTCAAGCTATTAATTTTCACATATTGCTCAAGTAAGCAGAACTATGTGCATTTGATTTTTACCCTAATCATCTCAGATGTAGTTTTGTTGTAATGTAGTACACAATTCATATTGATTAACATGTCTGTAAGTGATATGTATTTTATAGACACATTCCAAAGTGAAGCATGAAATCGAACTGTAAATAATTACATTTTTTAAAAGGGTGGCTTTTTTCAGTTCTATGGCAAAATTTGTACTTACTGAAACAAAGGTTTGATTAAAACTAAAAACAAATTTACATTTGTAGGAGTTTCAGCACTGTTGTTTGCAATTTGTTATATGCCTTTACCTGGCATGCTATTTCACCCTTCATGACACACATCAATACCTTCTTTATGTCTGGCTATTACCACTCATTTAAAAATCTATTTTACATGATTCTTTCAGCCAAAAATGGACCATAATGACATAGAATAGAGCCTGTGCTTCATAAATTCTCCAGGAATCAATACTTTGGCTGGGAATTTGTCAGTCTCACAAAGCTATGCATCATTAAACTTTACTATTATTGCAGTGGACTCTGCTTCAAAGTTCACTACCTAGCTGATATTGGATGTACCCATTTAAACCAAGGAAAAGATATGACACAAATGCTTCTGTACTGACATGTATTTATCCAGATAATGTTTAATTTATGGAATATAAGTAGCTCTTAAACTGCTTATTGGTTTATGGGCAAAGTTCAGCAATATCATCATTAAAGATTATATGCTGATTACAAATTATTGGCAAATGACTTTAAAATTATTCCATTCAGATCATTTCAAATATGACTTATTCTGCCCATAGGATCTTCTACATTAATCACACAACAATGAATTTGTGAGCACAAACATCCGTTTGAATTCAGAACCCGTATCCAGGCAAATCACATTAGCAGGAGTTTTTACTGTTGGTAGATATAAACAGATTTTTGTCACTGTACCTCTTTGTAATATGGGTTTTCTTAGTGAAAATATAGGTATTTGTGCAAACAAAATTATTTGTTACACGCTATTGATCATGTTGTGTGCATCAGTATTTTGTGTGAAATATTTTAGCTCCCTTACTGAAGAGAGAGGGTTTTTACATGGCTTCCAGACAGAATAATGAATCAACAGTGAAATTCAGGAATTTATGGATGACACACAAGAGGAGAACTGTTTATTTCTATTCCTCAAGATTAGTCCTGAATACTGAAGACATACCCACAAATCAGGATTAGTTTACAGAAGGGTTATAAGCATAATAAAAGCTAAATTTAAAAGATTATTTGTATGCAATAAATGAAACAGGCTGTGTATGTCTGCCTCATGCTTGCTTGCTTGCTTGACCAGCTCCTGGATTTGAGAGCTATCAGACCCCTTTGGGTAGCCTTCCTCTGCTCTTCCACAATGCTCCTGACCATGGGCCAGATAACAGCCTGCTCAGCTAAGAGTACTTGTGCTGACACCCGTGGACATCACAGTGTACCCATTATGTACAAGCACTTGAGAAAATACTTAGAATCAGGATTAACTAAGTAATTTCTCAAGTACAACGATCAGGATTAAGTGAATTTGTTCAAGGAGCTCTTGGTTCTTCCTGCTTCAAAGGAACATGGATGCATGCAAGGCTCCAGTAAAATCACAAGCTTCTAAAAATGCAAGTATTTTTGTTAGTCCCCTGAGAAGTCACCTGCAAAAAGATACAGGACAAAATCAATGGTTTGTTGGCAGGCACAGACACAGGCACATGCCCTCTCTATCCTCTCCTTGGGGTTGCTACACCTGCCTGTCTGCTGTCTCAGCATCATCTCTCACACTCAGGAGATCAAAAAAGGAGAAAATAAAAAGGGTCATTAGTTAAGAGGCGCAGGTGTGAAGAGACTTTCTAAATTGTAGACTTTGTGCACCTGCTCGGGGGAGCATTGCTGGGAATTGGGACAGGTGTACTAATCTCCAAGCCTTGCCAGGCTTGCAGGGATTGCTGGCTGTGGATGCGAAATGTTGTGTGTATGGGGGAGAAAGTAGGTAAGTGGTGGTCTCACTGCATCTTTGTGTTGTGATCCAGTGCATTCATGATCCAGGCCAAATTATGGTACTGTGACCTCTTGCACAGCTGTGAGCTGCAAAATGAGCCCTTGTTTAAAGCCAGAAGAAATTCTGCATGGTTCAGATCAACTTGCATTTAAAAAAGTACTCTCCTGCTTTGATTACCTTGTCCATTTCTCCTCTTCTAAGTCTCAAGTACTGAGACCAAAAATACACACAAGTAGGCTGGAATATTACGCTCAAGTTTGCCAGGCTTCCCTCAAACATGTTCATTTCAGTTGGTTTTTTAACAGGTATTGGGTTCCTTTTATATACTTTTTCCAGAGTAGATTGGCTTACCAATTGTTTGTCCATGTTTTGATAGTATTTTAAGGTATCCACAAGATCAGGTTTATCAATCTAGGCCCAAGTTTATATGAGGATTTAGTCAGGTGCCAACGTAACTGTGCTGGAATCAATGTTCCAATAGTGTAGGGCTAAAGATGCTGTTTGGAAATCATTAATGCCCCACCAAAACCTATAGTGTTTATACTTCATTTGAAGTGTTCTCACAGCTTAAAACCAGACATATCTCTGATCTCCCACACACACAATCTCTTTATATATATCTGGATAGACATATATACACCTGTTATATAGTTTTCTCATCACAGACAAGAATACTTAAACTAAATGTAATTAATACTGTGGACTCTGAAAGTAAAACAGAGAGTGATATAAAAAGCGGATGAGTTATGAAGCAGAGGTGCACATGGCATGGTTGCTGGAAGATCCCTAAGGTTTTAGAGAAACTATTCAGCTTTTTATTAGTATTGAGCACTTCCTCAGGGACACCAGCTACACGGAATTGGAAAGATAAACTTACCCTTTCACACACAATCGCATTCAAAACCTTTCACAGCATTTCCAAGTCAGAGGATGTGACAAAGATACAACTGCTGTCTTCATTATTGTCTTAGTATTATTTCATGTATAACACATACTTATGTGCCTGGCATTTCACAGATAAAAGGCAATCCAAGGCCTCTATCGTTGGCATCTCGCGTAATCTAATCAGCACAAATCACATCTGAAGCAAAGCATAATAAACATATGTATATCTCTGTGGGGAAAAAAAAAAAAGTGTGAAAACAAAAGAAAGGTTCTGTAGGAAATGTTTTGGGTTCAGGTTTTTTTTAGCCTAATTGCTTTTCTAATACTGGCCTGTTAAGGAGAAAAGAGTGGCAGTGGGCTGTTCTTCAGCAATGATAAGAGGTGGAAATGGAAGATAAAGAAAACTGAAGGAAGAAAATGAGGAGTTGAAGGAGGGGGAATGAGGTCATTGGATGCACTAGGGAAACGTGGAAAAGGGTTGACTGCTTGAGGCAGAGGCAGCAGCCTGGAAGATAGTATGAAGTCGTAAAGAGACAAAAGGAGCACAGCACAGGGCAGCGTCTGCAGAGTGAATGTGGAGTGTCTGGGGAAGCAATAGGAAGACAGAAAGGAGATGTACATGGATTAGAGTCATTGCAGAGATCTCTGAATGTGAAGAGCAAAAATCACTTGTTTTAATGAAACAGAAGAGTATTTTGTAAGGTAAGTGCTGATGTTTTGAGCTGAGAGAGCAAGAAACGGCTTTGCTAGCTTGAGAGATGTGAAAGTTTGTGGGACAGATTCTTCCTCTAAAGCACCTGCATAAATGGTGCACGACTATTGCTACAGGCTTTCGGTTGAAACAGCAGACGTGTCTTTGCATCAGTCTTTTGAGTCTAAGACGCTTTGTGACACATGCTGAATCTACATTGGGCCAAGCCAAAAGAAACATCCCTGCTGTCCCTCCCATAGCCTACTCACACATTTGGTCTCTAGCTGTCTAAGACGCAGCCTTTCAAACCTACTGTGAAGGTCATCTTTTTATGTATGAATTACAATCCTGACCCATTTGAACATTAATAGTAAGGTTCTCATAGATGTGGTGAAACTAGAGCTTCATCTAGGCTGTTGGTGGCTACCACCAACCCCAGTGTTTTAAAGCACGTTTTCTTTAATGCATAGGGGATGCTGATTGACTCCAGCATGTCTAGTTTTACCTTTCTGCATCTATTAAAGTAGGCAGTCCTACCAATGTTGCTTTAGTCTGCAAAGTTCAGAATTAGGAGTGATTTTTTAACTGTCTGCCTAACAATCTGTTGTGTTGACATTTGAGGAACATCTAGTGTGTTTTGAGCAAATGTATTCTTATGGGAAATTCCTAATAGACTACATGAAGAATAATTTTTCTGTGTATTCTTCTCTATTAAATGCTCTGCTGTGTCTTTATATATTTATATTTACATTTACATTAATATTTTATTTATATTTATATTTTTATATTATAATATATTTATTTTATATTATATTATTTTAATTATTTTTAATTTTATTTATTTTTTATATTTCATATATTTAATATCACTCCATATTTTATTGTAAAGTTTTTTGGAAAAATTTCTTCTCAATTATATTTCTGTTCCTGCAGCCCTGTTTTCTTCTGCAAGATACTTCTCTTTTAGGATTTAAGCACCTGTTTTTATGATAAACCATATTCTCTTTGCTTTTCATTTTGTGTTCAATGCACTGGCAAAACTTTTAGAGGGAGTTATAGATGCTGCATACTTTGCAAAAGCTCAGAATTTATAAATCTATGATTCTAAATCCTTCTTGAAGTGGTGTTCAGTAAATAAGTAATTTTTTTCTCTAAAATTCATTAAGAGTAAATGGTTAGTGGGAACAGTTCCTTCTCTAAATCCCTAGTGCTTGAAGTCCTTTCTATGCTGCCTTTATCATCCTTGCAGAGTTCAACGATTACATATTTGACTTCAATTTACAAAAGCTTACCACTGGGGTAAAGGTAATATATTTGGTGTTTTGATATAATCTATTTCATGAGCACTACTGTCAATATCTATAAACTTCTCTCAATACACTACACGAATGTTAACATTTTCCTTTTGACTATTGTTACCTCTAAAGCAGCAAGGATGTTCAGGAAGGGAGAGGGATGTTTTCAATGATTTGCCAGTTATAACCCAGGGGACTACAGATGCGACTAGTCTTATTTTTATATTTATTATAAATTAAATGTTGACATAAGGTCTGAGGGATTTGCATGAATACAACAACGTCATTATTAAACAGCTGGGATCCTTGAATTTTTCAAAACTAATTCCAGGGGGAAAAATGAAAGCAGAGCTCATGTGATCAAGTGGAATGAATAGTGCCTCTTGTTTTCTCAAGAAATTATTCTGCACTGTTGAAAAATTATCGGCAGTGGTAATTTCAGTGCTTCTTTCATTTAATACTTTTTACATTATTCACTTGAATTCTGTAAAGCTATGTAACGTGCACATTGATATCCTTTTTACTATACCAGGTGCCAATTTTATTGCAGAATGTAAATGTGTGCTATACAGAGGCTCCTTTTTCTCCTCAGACAATAATGAGATATGTTTGTGTTGTTTTAAATAGCATTGGTTGTACTAAAACATCTGGTTACAGAGAAGGTTTGTATTAAGCAAAGGGTTATGCCCATCTCTCCTGGCATATTCAGAACACAAGGTCAAATTTTGCATTAAATGGGTAAATGAAGGGTTAGACGTTAAAGACAGGTGTCCTTGGCGGTGCTGTCAAATATTTAAAACCTAACATCTCCTGGCAAACTTCAGCCAAACCCAGTAATGGACCAGAGCTGTGCAGTTAGTATATGTGCTAATTCCTTCCCCACATAGCTGGTGCGTCTTTTATACATCAGTCCATAACCTTAACTGCCCTCCTCTGGTGGAACTGCTGGGCCTTGGGGAACTACAATGCGAAGAGCTTTTGCTCTCCATAAAGGCAGAGGTTCTTCCTGAAGGCCCAGCACTCACTGGTTTAAGAGCTACATCAGCTAGCATCTTTGTGGTCCATATACTCACCACAACAAGCAACTCTACATGAGCAAGTGTATATATGTTAAAAGCATGTACACTCATTGACTGAAATTCAGAAGCCTAGTAAACATCCTGTCATCCAGACTGAAGATAATATATAATTATCTTCTTTATACTACTGCATGCCACCCAAATTCTGGTTGCATCAGTGTAGTTAGTTTTATTAACTTGTGAAAGAGTCCCGTTGAATCCCTTCCCTTTTCATTAAGTGGGCCACTGAAGGGTCAGTATAAGTGAGAAGCCCAAGACAGGTGCTACCAGTTGTGGAGTCAACTATTAGAAATAGAAACTCCTCTGTCCTTCCTGGAGCAGGAGGCAGATTGATGTTCGCAGCTGTTCCTAATGCTATCAAACCCTCTTGCCACTAGCACACACCTTATTCAGTAAGTGCTGCATACAGAATATAGGATAATACAGAATAATAAATGGTTCTGCTTGTCAGTAAGACATGTTTAGTTACCATTAGTAGCCACGTTTCTAAATTTCTATAATGAAAGGTTTGTCAAAGGTTTGCAGACAAGTTTACTTCAAGCCCTTTCTCAATTTTCAAACCTACATTTCTTCTCAGTTGACTCAAATGGCAAAGGATGCCAAATTACTACTCAAAACTCCCAGAGGACCGACAAAAAGCAGTCTCTTAATTTTTTTTTTCTGTCTGTCTGTTGACAGTCTTTCTTTCAAGTATGGAGTTTCAGTGTTAACATTTGGAAAGTAAGGTCTCCTCATCACAGCTTGCTGGATTCCAGTAAAGACTTTGCAACTTGTCAGTAAAGCTTCCAAAGTGTTGGAGGCAAGAGAGCACAACGTCAACATATTTCCAAATTTTATTCACTCCAATCTTTGCAGTTCTTAGGAAAATGGAAATTATGTCCAAATTCTTGTCATATCCCTTTACACCTATTCTGTGTCTCTTGTATTCCTGCTTATCCAGCCAAATGAGGAAACAAAAGCTAATGCTGCTCACTGACTTCCTTGTTCCAGCTGTCCAAAAAAGGCTGAACACTGAACCAGGCTATTTCCTCACATCCATTTCTTCTTTATGTGTAACTGGGTAGAAAGAAGGAAGGACAAGCCTCTCTTTTGTATCAGCACTCTTCTCCCTCCCTCAGATAGGCCCTGTTCTTCTATAGGTGATTAGAACAGCTGGCAAGTCAGATGAGGGGAAAAAACTGAATTTCACAACTGCAAGAATGTAGCTTTTGTGGAGCAAAGGGAGGGAAAGTGAAGAATGATTTATTTCTTATCAATGGAAAAGTTTCATTAGTATGTCAATTATAGAACCAGAAGGGACCACTGTATCATCCCATGTAACACAGACTGTAGAGTGCCCCTGAACTGATGCCTCCTTAACTGCAACAAATCTTTCAGAAACCTATGATCTTTTATTTTTAAAATTCCAGTCTTGGAAAATACACTGCTAGTACATGTTATGCCTTATTCATGACTGCACTGAAAAGTTCAATCTTGCTTTTTGGGTCTAGGAGACACATTTATCCCCCTTAGTGGTACAGACAGCCTTTAATAAAGCAAATGGTTTTCCTCCACTGAGCAGAAGGAAAAAAGGGATGACTGGAAAAGGCCTTAGTGAATTGGGGTGCGGTTCTAGGGAGGTCTCCAAGCTTCAGTAAGCAGAGCTGAGGAAAGCTGGGACAAGGTTGATCTAATGAGTGCATCATGACCCAATGAATCAATTGGTTGTTCCAGCTGTGCTTTGCTTCTGCAGCTTATTTGAACTGATTTGTTCTGCCAGTTTATTGGTACAACTGAGTGATTTTCAGAACCCATCTTTGTTGTGTAGACTCTCTACAATTTCTCACTAATTATGTCATCTCTACAGTCACCTTTATAGTTTTAGCCCCAGCACGACTCTGTTCATCCCCTTTCCTATTGTGCAAAGGGTTTAGTCCTCTTTTCATAGCAATTTGCATCGCTGATTGTAAAACTGGAAGGTCTAAGTTGTAAGAGCAAGCTGTATTTTACTAAGGATGGTACTTAACAAGTCGCAATCTTTTGAGTGTTGATAGTCTGCCTCATGATAGTTCAGCAAATCTTCTGGACAAGACACTCACAGTAGAAATGAATTTTCTTAATGGGAAAGAATTTTAGAACATTTCATCATAAACAATAGTTTGATATGCCCTTGAGATATGCAGAAATAGCAAGGATGTATAACACAGAAAGACCTTGTTGTGAGAATCCTTAAACTTAGGCTGAGCTAACCTGTGAGTTCAGATGTAAATGTCAATCATTTGAGCTAGCTGTGCAGTATAAACATCCTGGGAGTTAAAGTACAAGTGCTAAGGCACATACCACTCTTTCTCTAGGCTTCAATCTCCATTGACTTCCAGTAAAACTATAAGATTTCGTTACAGCCACATGCTTATTGAAAGCTAAACAAACTAATCTGTCTTCTTGAAAAACAAAAGTTATACTGATAGCAATGTGTCATAAAAGACAAAAGCAACTAAAATCTAAACTCAAGATGAAAATTAAAATTAATGCCATCGTTGGCTCTTTGAACATCCTTGCTGGAAAACTAAAGCAGAGATTTTTGAAGTTTGAGGGTCCAATCTTGCATTCTTTCAGGGGGAGGATATTTCATTCTGGAAATTCACTTCTTACATATGAGAGTCTTTTTACATAATTCTGCAGGATCTGGTACCTCAGGACTCAGTCACCACATCACAAAGTTCGGGGTTGTCTTAAAACCTTGTAAAGGGCTTCTGCACCTTTTTAGAGGCCACTTACACCATTTCTTACATGTGTATTAATGTGAACAGTGACTGTCCCCATGAAATTAATTTTACTTAGTGTATAACAAGTAGAGAATATTGAAGCAGAAATAGTTTTTTTGATTCTTAATTAGTACCAGTACAGTTCTAAAGATAATAGGATTATTCAAAATGTTAATTACTCTAATTTTCTCCAGTCTGATAAGAACTAAAGTTAGGTATTTCTTCTCTCTCTTTACCAGAAATGGCATCACTAAGTGTATCTCTGAACTTTTAAATATAAATATATTATTTGTAAAAGCACTGCTTTTTACAAGGTTAATGGTGCCACTGAAAAGAGAATGTCTTGTCTGAGTTCACACAGAGTGAAGAAGATGGAAGAGAAGAGAAGGGAAGGTAAATGATTGATTTTCAAATCCTCCCTCGATGTCCAAAACTACCAAAGTCCAACTGACATTGACAGTCAGTGGCATAATTTGAATTTTATTCAATATGTTTAAACTTATTTTTTTAAGGTAAACACTTGAACCCATACTTAAGCATCTGGGGAAAAACAAAATATGTTTTGACTGTCTAAGTACCAAAATTTTTCAGTCTCCTTTAACTTAAAATCAGTGCTATGATTAGTAGTTTGGTTTTGTTTCAGTGCTAGGATGAGGACTACATTTAAATGTGGTCCTTGAGGCTCCTACAGCATACTTTTATTGTTTGAGCCCTTGCAGCTTCATAACATTAAAATATAAGGAGCTATTGAGATAATAAAAATTCCAGTTAGGCGAAATTTTTAAATTATCGGTTTTATTGGGTTTGATATGCAGTTGTCTTTTGATTGTATGAGGAGTTAGAGATCCATATCTATCAGTCACTACAAATATTTTTGTTCAAGCATGATCAGTTGTTCCTGGAAGTGAGGAATTGTTTACATGCAAAAAAAGACTACTACATGATTTCTAGGAGGATGTTGCAGGTTATTGACATTCCTTCAAAACTTTCAGAAGTTTTATTTTTTTAAGAGCTGATTAACATGGAGATGTAAATATTTTCTTTCTTCATCTGGCAGATATGCAACTTTTTCTCCCCTCACCCCATATGACTGAGGTGGGTTGTACCTACATATCTGTGTCAATTACTTGTAGGAGCACCTGCTACACCAGCTGATACTACTAATGAGATTCAAGGAAGGAAAGTAATTTAAGCTTCTTTTACCTGTGAAAGCTATATTCACAAATGTATCAGCAATGTAAACTTCTCTATATTTCACTCTTTACATACTTCAACATCAGTCATTTAATCTAAAAAAAATCACTACCAAAGGTGCAGAGTAATTAATTTTTGACCTTTCAGAAGACTGCAAATAATTCTAATTGTGTGATGGTTATTTTTGTGGTGGGAACACTTATTTCCTGAAGTTGGATTTTGATTGACAAACTTATTTCATGTTAAAATATCACATAGCCATCAGGTGGTTAAAAGCTTTCAGCTGTTTCTAACCTTGCCTGGATTTGAACTAGTGACCTAAAGGCAAAAAGCTTTGTATCTCATTAACAAAACCCTCAGCTATGCTGTGCACCCATTCAATTCAATTCAGTTCCATTTAAATGAAAAAATTTAGCTGTGATATGAAACATAAGAGAAGCATTTTACATTTAATTTTCTGCGTGTGTGTTTTTTTTTAAACATTGGTAGATGGAGAGACTTTCAAAAGGCAGATGATTTAAAAAAAATTAACATGTAGCCACTGCCATGACTGTTTAAACGTCAGAAAACTCTAATCTAAGCAGTGTTATTTCCTGCTGTGACTAAAGAACAAGCATTAAAAAAGCAGCTTTGCTTCTTTGCTGTTCTAACATATTTCTAATAATAAAGATCATTGTCTTTGAACTCTCCCAACCTTACTCTGCTCTCCTTTGCTAAAGCCATTAAAATGATTAGAACTTCAAGCAGGGTTATAGTGTTAAAATGCTTGACTTTTCCTTTTCTCCAAACAGAACAGGCTGGTTTTAAACATGGCACACATCACAGTAATCCAGTCTAACTCTTCTATCAGCCTGGCTAAATTTCTTCAACAGATTTGCCCAAAACTGTGTTAAAAAACATAAATCACTGGATTAAACTTGTAGAGAATGATGAAAGCTGAATTCATGTATATACATGTGGTGGTACAAATGGACTCTTTTATTATTTAACCTGAATGAAAGCAATAAATTTGAAACAGGTTTAACTGATGATATTGGTAATCCACAACAGATTTCATGAATGTTGTTGAATGAACATTGGTTTTGTTGAGTAATCTCTCAGATTAAAAAAGGGAGAGGTAACTCAAACAGTCTGTTGAGATTCGTATTGTTTTCCTGTTTAAGTTTTGCTCTGAATGAAAACTATAGCAGTTGTTGCATTTTTCAGTTATTAATAAATAGAATACTTGCTTTAAATACCTATTAAAAGTCTAGAAAGCCTGTATTAATCCTCTCCAGAACAGATATTCTCCAGAGCAGAAGATCTTTTCATTGAAGTTATCTTAGCTCCATTTAAATTCAGATTGGTAATTTTTGGGAGTCTTTACAGGCTGTGTTAATTCCCCCCTTGGATTGCAGGGAACATGATTCTCCTATAATTTATTCTGTCCTATAATTTTGGAAGCCTTTTCCTGGCAATTATGTGAAAGCAATATTTAGCTGCAGGGAACCTTTACAGTGATTTGAATTTTCTAGATAAGCAGGATTTGAGCGTAAGCAATTGTGGGTGTATGCTGACACAGGCATTGTTATTACCTTTGTCTCCATTTGATAATGATGGAACATGTAGTACAAATATATGGTAACAGTATGCTAATCAAGAATATTTCACCAATGGGAAAAAAATATACTGAAGAATGAATGATTATATCTACAGATTTCTGAGATAATCAAGCTGTACTGAAATACCCAAACTGAAAACTTTGAAAAATAATGGTTAAGGCTTGGCCCTGCTGGAATCAATGACAGAGAAAGTCAGAAGCAACATTTGCAATGACTGCAGTAGAGCTAGGAGTCTTCTGAGTCTTCTACATGAGCATAATTTGAATGGGAGTAGAAGAGATTTAGAATCAAGTTGATGGAAATTGATTTGGTTAAGAAGCTGTTTTGACATTCTTATCCTTCTTTGTCATGTTTGGGTTTTTTAATGAGATACACAATACTATGCTTCTGTTTTTATACTTTAACCAACCCACTTGGCTCTCACACCTAAAAAGATTGGTCAGTATGTAGCCTGTGAAAAGAGCAAGGCAGATTGATTACTAGTAAAGTGCACGTGGATGTGTACACATCTTCATGCACACTGCAGGGAACTCAAGAAAGGGAACTGCAAATATAGTTGATGCATTGAGTTTTTAATAAGTATTGCATCACATATTTCATGTATTACATTAGAATAATGTTCTGCACTTAGTCATTCCTGTGCTTCTTATCAAATGTCATTGATGTGTATATTTCACAGATTTGGTTATTTAGATGCATGCTTATTTGACAGCAAAAAAAAAAATCACTCAACATTTTTCTCCAATACCAATTCAGCAAGATATTTAATTGTCTGCTTAATTTAGAATCATAGGATGATAGAATAGTCTAGGTTGGAAGGGACCTTCAAGATCATCTAGTCCAACTGTCAACCTAACTCTGACAAAAAAATAAATAAGAAATAAGAAATAAAAATCACTAAACCATATTCCTGAGGACCATGTCAACGCGTCTTTTGAACACCTCCAGGGATGGTGCCTCAACCACTTCCCTGGGCAGCCTATTCCAATGCTTGATAACCCTTTCGGTAAAGAAATGTTTCCTAATATCCAACCTAAACCTCCCCTGGCACAACTTGAGGCCATTTCCCCTTGTCCTATCTCCTGTGACTTGGGAGATGAGACCGACACCCGTCTCTCTACAACTCCACTTCAGGTAGTTATAGAGCGCAATAAGGTCTCCCCTCAGCCTCCTCTTATCCAGACTGAATATCCACATTGTCTCAGCTAGAACAATGAGAATCCTCACATGGTTTAAGTTAGGCAGGTGCTTAAATATCTTCATGAGCTCAGTAATAACTATGTAACTATAGCACAGTATTTCCAATGTCATAGATGTTCCTTAATTTTTACTTGCCTGTCACTAGGAGTAAAATTTGCCCCATGCTGCTTTTTCTCCTGCTGTGTATGTTTTAATTCCTGAACCATACTCTCCATATTAAATATTTCTCTATGACAATTCCAGTAACATTTTCTAATCACAAAATAATATTTACCATGTTCCCCCATGTGGTTTGCAGAACAGAGGGAGCTGCTGAAGTTCTGTAGAGGTCGTGAACCTGCTTGATGAAGCACAGACGAATATAAAGTATTCTACTGAGCTTAACAGGCTTTATTAATGTGCAGATCCAATACACATTTTTATTTAAATTCATCTAAAGGCTAAAGGACACATTTTTCAATTGTTATTTTGCATTAGTTTTGTGAGATTAGTTTTGCATGTTTTTTAAAGAAGAAGTGTGATTAGATATCTACAAATTACTTTCCGTTAATTATAGTCACTGCACCTCATAGTGCTTTTGGACTTTTAAGGGAAGAATCAAGTAGCAATTTAATTTGAAATAGATTTGCACAAAATTCTTTGCTTCTTGCCCCTAATCCATACATGCAATCTCAGTTCTGCCTAAGACCCAAACTGTACGCTTCTTTTTCTTTGAAAGGTCAAAAACAATTCTTTGAATATAGTTTTTTCCCTTGTTTGCTTCTTCTCATCCTCTAATAGAGTTCCATCCATAAACAGGAATATTTTCCCACATTGCCATTGGGGAAAACATTTTCAAAGGGTCTAAATCAGTTTGTCTTAGCCTTAGTCATTGTTCCACCAGATGTGTAACTAGCTTTTTAAAGGTAATTAAGTAAATAAAGATTTAGAGAAGTGATCATTGAGATTTTTCATACATGTATGTTGATCTCAGCAAAAGAAAAATGCCTTAATTCAAGTGTATAGTTCTGTAAATTCTCATGTTATATATATCTTTAAGCATCTAAGCCTTTGGCACTGAAGTCTGGCACACGTTTCCTTTGCAGTACAACTGCTGTGTGAGATGTTATCATCTTCAACTGTTTCCCCACTGCTGGAGATTCCTGCTCTCACTGAAGAGCAGGCAGGTTGGGACACACACCCACGTCTCAGTCATGTCAGTAAAGAGTCTGAGGGCTTTACTTTAAACTGTTAACCAAGGCGCCTTTAATCTGAACTCTGAGATTTAGCACTTAAGCAGCTGAGAAGCAGGTATGCATTCCATTCCCCGTACTTACCAGAGTGGCAAAGCAGATAGTGGGAGAAGGTATCTGGCAATTTTCTGCTGCAGCCTATTGGTAAATTCCTTTCTCATCTGAATTTCCATTTTCAAAAATGTCTTAGGCGTTCCTAAGGGATTGGGTCTTCTTAATGTATTTAGGTGTTGAAATTACAGCAGGTCATTGCCAAGGAGTGGCATGTTACAAATCGTACTGGTAAAAACACACCTGAATAGGCTTTAGCTGCCACTTCTCTCCTAGTATTCAATCTTAGAAAGAAACGGAGCATTTCTTCCTGAAAAGTAGTAGCGAGATGCCCACTGAGCAACTTTGCAGATGCCAACCCTGCCATCTGGCACAACCCCACACACTGCATGCCAGCAATATATCCCAGACACAAGCTAAAATGAATTGTGTACAGCATTCCAGTGCTCCTTTTGTTTATTAGTGGAGAAAAGATATGTGTGCCAATTAGGATTAAGCTGTTGTTTCTATAATATAAAGGAGCCAGCCAAAACAGCAGGACTTCTGCTCTATAACCAGAGCCATTTTCTGAAACTGAAACTTCAGCTCCTCACCAGCTCCACCAGTCCTTTTTTCTGATGCCCTGATAGGGGCAAACTGGCATTCATTTAGCTTGGCCTCATTAGCTTCTCATTTGTGCTGAATCTCTTGCTAATAAACACACTTAATTTATGTATGTGAATATTTCATTTCAGGGAAGTTTTAGCTGCTTACACTTTTAGTCTGTATTTATGAACTCTTGGCGCTAACATATGGATACTTAGCTTATAGGACCAGATCTTCAATTGCAGGAGTTGGCACAGCTTGCAGATTTTAAGTCGTCTTTATAGTTTTTAATCCTGAAGTATTCTAATTATGAAGCATGTCAGACCTGTTCTTGGGCTGCTCTGTGGCACCAAGGAATCATTGCATCAGCCTGAAGCTGCAAAGGTGCAAACTCATCCTTCCCTCTAGCCATGTCATCTTAGCTAGTTTTAAGGTTTCATAACGAAGTAAAGGCATTTTGTTGTCAAAATTGGTTTTAGAAAAGCTTGGCATCAATTTAGAAGAAAACTCTTTGTTATCAGAACATCCAGCGTTCATAACTCATCTTTGTTATGCTGCTATATACTCTTCAAGAAAGAAGTAGAAGGCAACTGCATCTTGTTGCATATAATCACTGCAAGCAAACCATTGCCAATCTGATGAGGAAGGCTTTAAGCTATGTGGACTAGGATATGGGGAAATGATCTTGTAGTTAAGTGAGGGAACAGAGGTTAGGGAGGATAGTATATAGGGTGGGTTGATAGGAGCAAGGGAACCACCAGAAAGGCTAAATCCCACCCTGAGGGCCAACCTCAACTGCCTGTGTGCAGAAGCACACAGCCTGGGAAATAAACAGGAGGCACTGGAGCTTGAAGTGCAATTGCAAAACCATGACATCTTTGGGAAGACTGATGCAGTGGAATGGCTTGTAGGACTGGAGTGCAGCTGGGGTGCAGCCACCTTCCAGGCAGGCATGGAAGAAGGCAGTGGATGAGTGCCATTTACATGAAGGAGGAGTTCAAATCACTCTTCTAGGAGCTTTTATAAGGAACAGGTGGCAGGCTGGTTGAAGGAAGACTTTTGGAGGAAATTATTATGTAGGTTCCTGTGGGAGCCAGTGTTGAAAGATGAAGAGCTCAGGAAAGCTAACAGATCTCTGAGCTCATCCTCCTCAAAGCACAACAGAACTCATCCCAATACTCAGAAAAGTGCTACCTATCAGGACAATATCTTGGTTAGACAAGGATCACAAACTCATGACTGAACTCCAGTGCAAAAAGGACATATACAGAAGGTGCACATATACAAAAGGAAGGAGAGGATACTAAGGAGCACAATACTAAGAAGGAACATAGAAACCTTGCCTAGGCAAGCAGGGAGGGTGTTAGGAAAACCAGACTTCAGCTAGAATTGAAATTGGCAAGTGAAGCTAGAGTTGGACCTGGCAAGGGATACCAAAATCAACAAGAAGAACTTCTACAGCTGTATTAACCGTAAACAGGGGGAACATGGACTTGCTGCTAAACGGCTGCTTCTAAATAGTAACAGCAGACGCACCTAAGACTGTAACTCATTGCCCCACTCTTCACTGACTAAGTCTCCCATGTGTCTGACTAGACACACAGGATTGAAAGAGGACAGAAACTACCAGGAGAGGATCAAGTCAGAGTTCTCTTGAGAAATCTTGTCATATATGAGCCCACAGGACCAGATGGGAGGCATCCAGAGCTGCTGAGAAAACTTGCTGATGAACTGGCCTTATTGTGGCCAGTGAACTGGCCTTTATCCATTATCTTTGAGAGGTCATGCAGATCAAGAAACATCCCCAATGACAGGAGAGAGTCATATCCATCTACAAGCATGTCAAGAAAGACAACTCAAGGAACTATAGAATCATAGAATCTTCTAGGTTGGAAGGGACCTTCAAGATCATCTAGTCCAACTGTCAACCTAGCTCTGACCAAAAAAAAGTCACTAAACCATGTCCCCCAGCACCATGTCAACCCGTCTTTTGAACACCTCCAGGGATGGTGCCTCAACCACTTCCGTGGACAGTGCATTCCAATGCTTGATAGCCCTTTCAGTGTAAAAAAAATTCCTAATATCCAACCTGAACCTCCCCTGGCGTAACTTGAGGCCGTTTCCTCTAGTCCTGTCGCCTGTGACTTAGGAGAAGAGACTGACCCCCACCTCTCTACAACCTCCTTTCAGGTAGTTGTAGAGAGCAATAAGGTCTCCCCTCAGCCTCCTTTTCTCTAGGCTGAACAACCCCAGCGCCCTCAGCCTCTCCTCATAAGACTTGTGCTCCAGACCCTGCACCAGCTTTGTTGCCCTTCTCTGGACCCGCTCCAGCACCTCAATGTCTTTTTTGTGGTAAGGGGCCCAAAACTGGACACAGTACTTGAGGTGGGGCCTTCTAGGCTGTCTATTCTTCATTCAGTCCCTGGGAAAATAATTGAGTGATCTTGGAAGCAATTTTTGGAAGGAGAAGAAGGTGACTGGAAATAACCAACAGGAATCTACAAAGGTAAATCATGCTTTACCAACTTGATTAACCACTATGACGAAATTAATAGGTGGCAGGGGGTGTAGTGAGTGCCATCTACAATGATCTTAGCAAGGGTTTCAAAACAACTTCCAAGTTGGGACACCAAACAGTTTAAATGAGTGAACAAGTAGGGTGAAAAACTGGTTAGATCAGACAACCCAGAAGGTAATCACCATGGTTACTACTATGCTCAGAAAGTGTAGTTCCTCTGTGATCTATTCTGGCAGTATTTCTTATGTTTACCAGTGACCTGGAGGAGTAGACACTCATCAATTTTGCAGGCCTAGGAACCTGGAGAGACAAAGAACTGGGACAATGGGACCTGATTAATTTCAGCAACAAGTGTAAAGCACTGAACCCAGGAAGAAATTATGGTCCTGCATCAGTATAGGCTGGGGACTGCTACACAGCAGCTCTGGAAGAGAGCTGGAGATTTTGTTGGACAGTAAGCTACACCCGAGTCATAAGTGTGTCCTGGCAGTAATGAGGACTAACAGCATAAATGCGTTGTATAATCAGGAGCATAGCCAGTAGATCAAAGGAAGTTATTATTTCCCTTTAATTGTTGTTTGCTAGACCAGTTTTGGGCCCCCCAGTACAAGAGAGACATTGAAAAATTGGATCAAATTCAGTGGAGGGCCTACAAGACAGTCAGAGTCTAGAGCACTTGGCCTGTGAGGAGAGGCTGAGATGCTGTGGCTTGTTCACCCTGGAGAAGGGAGACCTCTAAGGGGACCTAACAGCAGCCCTCCAATATCTACAATGAGGTTACAGAAATGGTGTGCCCAAGTTCTT
The DNA here is from genome assembly GCA_013399435.1 of Arenaria interpres. Classification (NCBI taxonomy): domain Eukaryota; kingdom Metazoa; phylum Chordata; class Aves; order Charadriiformes; family Scolopacidae; genus Arenaria; species Arenaria interpres. The sequence goes on from VXAK01028312.1 coordinate 35,583, forward strand.
CATGGAGATGTGCAACAGGATCGTAAGAGTTAACACTCATAAACTAGGATAGGGAAAGTTTTGACTAGATGCAAGAAATTCTTTTTGTTATGCTGGGAAAATAGTTAGTCTTTGGAGCAGGTTGCCCAGAGAAGTTGTGGGATTCTTCAAGATAAGAGATATTCAAGTCTAAATTCCTGCTTAAGGCTGAATTCTTAGTTGCTTGGTCTAAATTCAGTGTTGAGACAGCTTTAGACAGTAATTTAGACTAAGTGACCTTGACAGGTCCTTTCCAACCTGAATGATCCTAAGATTTTTGATTTTCAAAAGTTAGGCTTGCAAACTCTAATTAAGATAACTGTTAATCTTTACATGTTGTTGACTTGTTGGGCAGATCACATATACAAAATCTGTTCCACTTTGCCTAAGTGCAAATATACATATGAGAAAAGAGGTAAAGAGAAAACAAATTCCAAGGGCAATGATTTGATGGTCTTTCAGCCTACCCACTTCGCTGGGCTTTATCTTTCCACCACCATATGCTAACATTGCATTTCCTCACATCAAAGAAGAATTGATATATTTTGTTGACTTCTGAGGTGCTGAAGATTTGATTGGTAGCTCAGGAAGGAGAAGCTCTTTAGCACAGGTGGTTCTGTAATTGTGATCTGTTGGGAGAATTCAGTGTTAAATGATCCTCTGAGTAGCACTTGGTCATACATGCCCTATGAGGAGGGGTAGGATTGACATTAGTACATTATCCTGAAATATAAATTATGTAAGAGCAGAGGCTGGCTCAGGTGCCAGATGGGTCAGATAGATTACACTTGATTAGCCCTGGGTCAGGTATCGTGGTACAGATCCATTCATAGCTGCAGTACATATGAGTAGAGGTTGAATTCACAGCGGAGTGGAGATCTTTTGTTGCAGTGACCTTGTCATTGTCAAATTCAGACCTGTAGCATTATATTATTATGTTTCATTGTATTTATGCTAGGAAACACAGGTATGTGATTTAGCTTGGTGTTTGTTATGAAAAACCCCAGCCATGTGGCTTGAAGCAATGTTTGGTAACCCTTTACTACCCAGAGCTTGAGACAACTAAGTTTAGGAGTAAAATAAAGGACGGAAAAACACTGATTAAGTTGTTGCCTCATCCAAATTCTTGGATGTTAGGAGCTGTCAGCTGCTTTGGGGTGTTTGTGTTGCTCCACTCCACAATTTCAGTTATGTGGCTGTAAATCCATAAAATGTCCAAATGTTACAGAAGCATTTTATGTCCTACCAGCAGTTCCATGTCATGGCTGAACTAGTCACCTCACAGAGTTAGTGCATGCATGCAAATATCTGAGGATTTGATTTTTAGGGGGAAATCCTACCATATCTTTGTATGTAGTAGAAGTAATTCAGATTCTAGGGGCAGCACAGTGAAAAACCACTGTTCAAGAATCCAAATCCAGGTGGTTCTTCTCAAGTCAATTTGGCACTTCAGAACAGCAGCAACTTTTACCACTTTGACATTACTTTTTTTTTTTTTTAGACATGCATCTGTCATGTGAAAGAAGTTGCTGGGTTCTCAGACTCATGAAGCTTTTAGAGATTTTGCCATCCATTAAATCTCTACATAATAAGTGAGATGTAAGTGCTAAGTTTGGATCATGGTACTAAACATAACTGATAGTAGCCCTGCGGCTATCCACTGATTTTTAGCTAAATTTAAAACTTTCATTCATAAATACAGATTAAGAGGGCATACAGACCATTACAGCATAGCTATGGTCCCAGCACACAAATGAATGCTATGCACGCATCCACACAGAATTAAAAGGTAACCTCTAACTCTGGGAAGTTTTGTACTCAGAAAGCTCTAAAGACTCACTGGCACAGTCCCTGTGATTGTAGAGCTGAGTATCTGCCATGGTGTTTTATCCTGCCACTCGAGGGGAATCTTAAATGCATGCGGAAAATGTCTGCCTACACCTAGCACTCTGACTGCATCCACTAAATGAAAATGAGGATATTCAGTCTTAAACAAAGCAATTTTTATTTTTATAAAGAAATCAAAACCAGTTGCAATTAAATAGCAAACAAAGGAAGAACTGGAATTCATAAAACATCAGGGGCAATATTTAAAGCAATGAAACTAAAATCAGTTCAGTATTTCTCTGCTCTATTTATATGCAAGTGTACTTATTTTTAAAGTACCCTAACACTTAATTTTGCTTTCAGTTGTATTTTTTTATTTGGATTACATATGGTATTGTGATAGGATGTTTCAGAAAGTCATAAAGTGTTCTTGCCTGTAAAAGCAATGTCCTTTCTTGTTAATGCCAAGAATGCTTTTCCCAAAGCACTCATTCCCTGTTCAAGACACTGTAGCTGCTAATGAGGAAAACACTGCAAGTACCTCATTCAAATGTTTTCTTTTGTTTATCTATAGGGAGTTTACTCTGTAATAGTGAAGAATCCCTGAGTATCAATGAGTCTGAAAGTACTCATATTCTGCCAAGAATAAAGTTGTAAAGCTTTGTATCCAACACTTTAAATTAATCTAAAATAACGCAAAGGGGACTTTGTCATCTTGGAAGGCTTTTTAAAGCCTCATCACTATTGTCTCAATTAATAAGAATATTCCATATCATTCACATGGCTGCCTTTCTCTATTGCCAATTATAGTTTCGATGGATGATGTCCCTCTGAGGATGTATGTCAGCACTGATAGAAGGGATGATATCGGCATGCGACAAAATATACCAGTAGCTTTGCAGCATGTTTCTAGTTTCCTAGGCAGCTCTGCTTACTCACAACCTTCTTTCCTAAGCATCACTTAGTGCCCAATGCTAATCAGTCCCTTTAGATGGCTTTTACAAAGTAGATAGTGCATTAATTCAGCATACAAATTGAGAGACTATCTTTGATGGTGAAACAAGATTAAAATACCCATGCTCACATTTCAGTTTCATACATAAAACATAAATAATGCAGTAACCCTCCCCAGCATTACAGACAGCTTCACATTTTCTCTGTTGAATAGTGTTTAAAATCTACATTTATCGCAAACTTAAAAAAAAGAAAGACCATAAACAAAATATCATGCCTGCCAAAATACTTTCTTTATGTTCTCATCCACAGGGCCCTTAGTCACAGTTCTGGCCCAGGATTTCCTCATGAGATGCTGTTTAAGAGCTTTTAAAAAAAACACAATGCCATTCCCATGATATGTGCAGTTTTAAAATTTGTGTTTCTGTACAGCCAAGGCTGCTGTGTTTTGTTATATATGTGAAATCAATAGATTGCCCAGGTCTCCATTTTTACAGGGGATACTGCATCATTAAGTACTGCAAGAATATAATGTAACTATTCAAACTGCTTAAAATATTTCGTAACCATAAATTATTATCCAAAAATATTTTTCGAGTAGATAAAAAGAGTTGTCAATTCTGCATACTGAATGCCTCATAAGGGGCTCATTTATGGTTGAAAACTGAATAAAAGCAGTAAATTAAGAACAGACGTAACCATAGAGAAGCTGTAATCCACAGCAGATTTCCTTGGTGAATGAAGTATTGTTGTGTGGATTTATCCTCCTTGCTTGTACAGTTAACCAGTCACATCTGTGGCCAAAGTGCTGTCTGTGCACACAGACAAGTGGGTTCAGTAACCCCATGGAGGTAAGCACATGCTGGTTTACACTGTATTGATAAAGTGCAAAATAAACTTCACCGGCTGTTTCATTGGGGCATGCTATGCTGAAGGGCAGATATAATATTGAAACTGAATTCCTGTGACTTGGAGACATAAAAATGCTAGGACATTTGAGGAACTGAAAGCAACAGCACGTTTGTCCTAGATTTTATGTTAGTATTGCAGGCCTTGTTTTATGGCAAGTTACAACAGACTGTGTCGCTGACTCACAGAATTAGTGTTTGTACTTCCTAAATACGATAATGAATGGGAGCTGCTTGAGCTACAGTGTTTGTGAAGCGAAAGCCACTTGTTATAAATATTCATTTGACAAATGTAAATAGTTTTATAGGAGTGTAAACTGTTGCAAGTTATTTGATTCAGTACAGTTGTCTCTTCCGTATTGTTTGTCACAAATGCACATAATGAACCAGCCAGGATGACATGTAGACTTGACAGTGAATTAGTTTAGCTTTATTGCTGTTTGTTTAACTTTGTGATTACACACCAATCAGATAACTCATCTCCTTTGTCTTGAGAAAGCCACTGCAAGTTCCATATTTCTTATGTCTTGCCATTTCATTGCTTGCTCCAGTGCTTCAGTGTATCATTGGACACTGGTTTTGATTTTACATCAGGAGGTTGTATCTATTGTGAGATTACTGGCTTATTAACTCAGAACATTCAAAAAAAATAGAAAGATCCTTGTGAATTTCTTTTCATTATTGAAGGCCTTTTTAATTATAAGGCATACTTCCCTGACAATAGATTTCTTTTCAAATAAATAAGCTTCTTTCTAGCCATGTCTGAAACAGAATTAAAAAAAAATACAGTAAAGAACAGCAACTAATGTTGTTACTTACAATTTGTTACATTGGTCATTTAGAAACCACTGTCTTCACAAAGATTTCATTTTCTTTATCTAAATATAAAAACACATCAAGATTTAGGTTTCCTCTTTAATTCATGCTGTAGAGAACACAGTAAATAATTATGATCATTTCAGCATCAAAAATGAACTGTAGCACCTTCGTCTTAAAGAAGATAACTACGAAGTTTTGTAGTCTTTACAGATTCAGCCTGTGTGTGAACTGAAAGAAAATATGTATAAAACCAGCCTCTTGCTGGTTTGAAGTATGTGCCCATGTTAATGTGTGCATGCACAGGTTTAACCATTATTACTGCATACATGTGTGTAGACAGAGGCTTACTAAATTTCGTTTTTATAATCAGGAAACATTAACTGTCTTTGGAGGTCTGACCCTTAACTTGAACTGAGTGGAACAGAGCTTGCAAACTCTTGTGTCCCTTTAAATTAATCATGGACTTTGAAGGTACTACATATTATGTTTGATTTTGCTGCTAATATAATTTAAAGTTTAAAATCATTGTTGTCATTTTGTACTGAGCTAAGAGGTCACAACTCTATGCCAGCTAAAGTCATTTATACGACAGCGAATTTGGCTCAGAGGAAGTTTTGCTGTTTTTTTTCTGTGGTCCTTTTATATCTATTGTTTCCATCTAGAATGTGTTTTCTTGGAAAAAAACCCCAAATCTCGTCCTTTACAAGGCAAAGTGAATAAAGTATATTGTCTTTAAGTTTTGTCCTGAAATCTTTTCTGGGAAATTTCAGATCTGGAGGACATACCTAGACTGCTATTTTAAGGCCTGTTCCAAGGACTTCAGCAAGTTTCTGTCCCCTTAGAGACTGCTGGTAAAATAAAAGATTATGGGTTTTCAAGAAACAATTTTTTTAAATGTTTACTGGAATTTATCTAAACACAAAAATTAGAGCAGCAGTGCTCTGAAACATAATTTTCTGAAATGGTTGCAGATTCATTTAGAGTTATCAAATATAGAGATATTTGGAAATTGTTTGGTTTTATTTTTCATTTAGTAAGATTTCTTTCTTAAAGAGGTCAGCAGGACTTTTCTGAAGGGATTTAATTAAAGTTAGCAAGAAATTTTGTGTTCTGCAGCATGTTACATATTGTGAAAAGGTTATGGATTCACCCAAAGCAGCGCATCAACAGTAAAGGTGATAGGTGAAATTCTTTTTGTTGCAAGTGCTGAGATATAATCATTTAAAAGGTCAATTGTGCTCAAGAAGAGCATTTATTTAAGAAGTAACTTGTTTTGGGATATGCTGCATTTTTAAAGGTTAAAATAGTATCTTGCTGACCATGATCAGTGAGAAGTAATTTTTTGTTTCTTTTAAAAAACTAGTGCATGTTACTTCACTATTTAGATTATTTATTAACATCCTGTGCAACACATTATTGATTTGAAAGCTCAAAATACTAATATTTTCCACAGAATTACTAAAAC
>VXAK01028321.1:5563-27879 GCA_013399435.1 Arenaria interpres
TGTCCAGGTCCCTCTGGATGGCATCCCTTCCCTTCAACGTGTCAACTGCACCACCTACCTTGGTGTCATCAGCAAACTTGCTGAGGGTGCACTCTATCCCACTGTCCATGTCGCCGACAAAGATGTTAAATAGTATTGGTCCCACTACAAACCCCCGTGGAACACGCACTCATTACTGGCCGCCACCTGGACATTGAGCCGTTGACTGCAACTCTTTGGGTGCGGCCAGCCAGCCAGTTCCTTATCCACCAAGTGGTCCATCCATTGAATCCATGAGTTTCCAATTTTGAGACCTGGATGTCGTGCAGGACAGTGTCGAACGCTTTGCATAAGTCCAGGTAGATGACGTTTGTTGCTCTGCCCTTGTCTACCAAGTCTGTGGCAGTATCATAAAAGGCCACCAAATTTGTCAGGCACGATTCGCCCTTGGTGAAGCCATGCTGGCTGTTTCCAATTACTTCCTTATTTTCCATGTGCCTTAGCAAAGATTTCAGGAGGATCTGCTCCATGATCTTGCTAGGCACAAAGGTGAGACTGACTGGCTGGATATCTGACTTCAGGATGCATAAATATAGCTGATAGAATCAATATTTCTTGCAGCTGAACTTGCTAAACAATTAAGTATTTTTAGAAAAACACTGTTGAAAATAAAACAACATATGTCTGCAGGGTGTGCAAAGCAACTCTGCGCAATTCATATATGCCATAGAATATTTTAAAATATCCCATATCAGCAACAGGAAAGAAACAATTCCCCCAAATGCTAATGCATTGGAAGCGCACACTCCGTACCAAATAACAAAAAACTACACGTGCCTATTAAAGTGAAAACAAACTAGGAAAGTGGATATCATCATAGACACCTGTTGGAAAGTTGCTGCCAGTTTAGTTAACAGCTTCTGCCTCCTTCAGCTGCCTCCTTCCAACCTGACAGTAATCTTAGAAGCACGAGATCTGTACTCTTATTTAACCAGAATCCCAGACCCACCAAAGACAAAAGACACATATTCTCGGATTAGATGGAAGGATACCTGGAAGCAAACCCTCCATGAGCCGATGCTCACCCTGGCCAACCCACTTCTGGCTGTTTCTGAAGGTTTAAAATGATGTCTGCATGCAGAGCCAGGAAATCCAAAATGACACTTGGGCTTGGAGGATTAATCTGCATTTTCTGCATCTGAACAAACTCCAGTCAGGGACTTGACTGCAGTGGTGAGTGAGACAAATTGTTATTCTCTCCAGCTAGATCACTCCCAGGTTGTAATATTCCTTACCTGCCTCTAAGTGGCAACAGGAATAGCTTTCTGCCCTGCAGTCCCCAAAAAAGACACACTCCTCTCTAACTGTAAAAATCAAATAAATCACTCATAGTCTCTTCCATCTGGTTAAACTCCGGCCAATCAGCATAAAGGAGGAAAATATCCCGACAGTATTACCAGGTTGCTCTTACAGCAAGTTCGTTAGAGACGAATGATTAGAGAAACTACTTGTCTGTGAAACTTCTGTTATTGTATGAAATATTCACATGCTAATACCAGAGTGACCAACACTGTCCAAAGGGAGTCGATCCCCTCCCTATCTCCTAGTGCTATGGAGCACTCGGAGACACATCTGCTTTGACCATGTCTTTATTTTTGCTTGGTTTTTAAGAAGTTTTTCCTGCCATTTCTATATAAAAACATTGTAGAAGTATTTTGAAGAAGGTATAATGGTGATGGTCTACAAAGCCTGACCTAAAAGAGGAGAAAGATACTGCAAAGCTGATTTTCTGCAACATTGTTTGGATGGAAATTTGGCACCAATATCAGATCTGGAATGTTGAAAAATATTGTTTTTCTAACACTGAAGATGACACACAGTTTAGTTAGCAGAATAATACTTATCCAGCCCGTGGGAGACCCATCTTCCTCCTTTCTCTGCTGAAAATGCAAATTATTGTCACTTGGATGGGTGCCATGAGCACAAGGCTCCTCCTGACCTCACAGACTGAGTAAATGCTAACCCAGACAGCAATAAGAACAATTACATCCCTCCCTGCCAAATTCACAGCTTCATTTATGTGTGTACATAGACACACACTTGAGCAACAGGTGTGTAAGGAATCCCCTCCTACCCTGAAGTACGATGATCAAAGTCAGCCAACGGGAGACCAAAACCCGTGTGTTTCTTCTTGCTGAGGAGCGGGTACCTGGAGAAGCAGCTGTTTAACAAGCAACTGTTGTTTTGCTTGTGCGGAAATGACAATTGTAGTGTGCTGAGAATGGGATAGAAAGAGAAAAAAAAACACAGAGAAATAATTTATTTCTTCTTATTACCCTTTTTTAAACAATTATTTTATTTTGCTGTCATTCTGAAAATGAGTAAGAAGTTACTCTGTGCAATTCAAGAGATGATTTCTGTGTGATTTCCAGAGCTGCCCCACCCTGATGTTCATTTTTTAATGTACAGTGATGCGCTGGTCTCAGCTACAGCTTAATGATTGTTTCAGAACTTCATCTCTAATTTTAGTGAATCAACTGTCAGATTCAAGTAACACGTTTTGTATTCAAACAGAAAACTTTCTTCATCCTGCAATCAGAATATAGTTGACATACTAGCCTTCTACTTTAGACATTAGCCTAAATACTAACATGTCTGGAAAATACAATATACTTGGAGGACATCTATGTATTAAATCAAAATTTTTTGTCATTTAAATCTAAGAATGCTGAAAAACCCATGGTAGAATTTGGCCTACTGTGTTATTTATTACGATGTTAGATGAAGATAAATATTGTTCTGGAGCCTACTGTGAGCTAAGAAACTCTTCCTTTATTGCATAGAATTGCTTGCACAGAATTAATTTGATTTAATTTTTCAAGGTGCTTTTCGAAACCTTAAAAGTGCACAACCCTTGTCAAAGCAATAGCAACATAATCAAAAATAACAGTAAGAAAAACAATGCCTTATAAAGAATTGAATTTTCATTTTATGTTTAAATTCCACCACATACACACGATTTGCATCTCAATCATATCAGTCTAACATATCAACGGCACAGCAAACACAACTGCACTGAGAGAATTCATGGATTTATAAATATAAATAGGCAATTACATTACTAATCCACTGGATCATATAACATTCTCAATCAAAACATTTGGCATGAGAATGAAAAATAGTAAAGAACCTGTAACACCCTTCAAGAAAAGATAAAAATTACAGCATGATCCAATTTAATACCCTTTAAAGCAGATATTCTTACAATTCAGGCTTGACACTCTTGAATCACTTTCCTGTATTACGAACTCCAGGAGGAACTGCAAAGTTCTATCTTTCCTGCTACGTTCACCATTCAGTACTATTTACAATCAATGGAGGAACCTAATGAAAGCATTGAAATAGCACAAACACATTACCATGAACAACTATCATGTGCTCCCATAAACTTTGTGTTTTATCTTTTGAAAAGCTTCTGCTCTTTAATAAGATTTAGCCTCTCACTTTTAATCTCATATTGCAGGAGCAAGAAAAGACCTAGTCCTCCTCCGGCATGTTGCGGCGTTGTCATGGATACACAAGTATGGTCCATCACTTCCACCAGTAAATAAACAAGATTCTCAAAGAGTGCTCGGCAGGATTTACTAGCTCTGTAGTATTGTCAGCTGCACAGGGCTTTAAATAAGCAAATGGTTTGTCATTTTAGAATAATATCAAAGGCTGTGTGGGGGCACCTATACGTGGTATATCGTCCTTTAGAAAAAACAAAGGGTAAATGTGATGCCACTTAAGTTTACTCTCCTCACTTTTTAATTTAGTTTATCTTTGCCTCTTGTTTCTCAGAAGGTGTTTGTAGATTACATGAGGGATTGTTCTCTAATGTGTCAGGCAACTTGGGGTAGTCACTTACTAACTGCTTAAACAAATGAGTTGCATCTTTACCTAGATGAATAATAAAATGCAATTTGTCTCTTTTTATGGAGAAAAGTCATTTTAATGTGGCAACACAGTGTGCAGCAGTATTCTCATCATCTTTCCAAAGGCAAAGTCTGCTCTCAACCTAGAGACTACAATGATGAAATTCAGTTTTACCAGCACATCTGTCAACAGCTACAGCAGGCTTGACTTGATTCTAACAAGTCAGCATCTTATGTTGATGAAAGGATGTAGATTAAATGCCCTAAGCTTGTGTTTCAAGAAGTAAAAGCACAGAAAATTAAGAACACTTTATTTAGCATGATATATTAAGCTTCATGACAGACTTGGTTAGGGACTCCAATTTACTAAAGAAATTAAAATAAAAACGTCAAATTGAGTAAAAAAAAAATAGGTCTAAAAGCTCTAAAGCTACAAACCTTCAATATTTTGAAATTTACTTAAAAATAACACCATTGCCTTCTATACAGAGTCTACAAAAGGAGGTAGATTTTTGTTTTCTTGCTTAAAACAGCCGCACTGTATGATGACACGTTCAGGCACATACACGCTATGTGTATGACTGGGATGTTCTGTTGGGTTTAATTGTTGGCATATCTTTGCTGATTAGCCTGAATAGACCTAATTTAAGGCTAGACAGAGAAAATAAGTCATAATGAATAATTTATTTGATAAGTTTAGCCATTTTTTTATCTTTTGCCATATCTGTGGACAGATTGCAAGGTAGGTTTGGGGCTGTTTTGTTTTTCTTACTCTATGACTTCATCACTAATATTCAAAACCAGCATTGAACTCATCAGCTGCCTTTGGCTGGAGAGGTTATAAACTCATGTACTTGGTCTTTTATTTTTGGAGTATTGATCTTCTGGCCTCTGCCCAAAAAGTGTCTGCCTTCAAAGGTGGTTGATTTCATTGAGGATTAGGTATTGACCCTCAAGGATCTGTACCAAACACCAAAGTACCTTCAAGAACACATATGTTCCTGCTGAGCTCTGGAGTGTCCAAGGGCTCCATCAAAAAAGGGCACAAAATGTTTCTAGCAAGCAGACTTATTTCCAGGATATGAAATTTGCTTTCCACAAATATTTTGCCGTTGGCACTCGGCTTCTGCAATATTTACTGAAAGAGAGCACAGGGAGGGCATGAGCCCAGCAAAAGCAGATTAATGTGGTGAATGGATATTTGTGATTTTGGGTGTTTGCTTGTATCAGTTGCCCTTTGCTACTTAAGAGATAGCCTCATCACACCCTGTGTGTTGTTTGTTACAGCTGTGTGAGCTCTTCGGGGCAAGAACATCTCTCCTCTGCTCGGAAAGTGCACGGCATATTGGGGCTGGGGTGCTCCAGGAAATAAATAATGAGTTATAACATTTAGTCCAATCTTTCCTCTCATTAGTAATTCTTGAACTTGAATTAGTAATTCTAGAAGTCACACTGCAGCTACATCCCTAAGGATTGCTGGTGTGAGGAAAGGCTATGGGATCACACCCAGCCGTTGCAGCCCATGCTGGGCTGAAAAATACAAATATTTTGAGCTGCTAAACTGTATGTTTAAACACTTGAAGCCCCATTTAAAATAAAATACAGATAATTTGGTGAAGGCAGCCACAGTGCGCTTGCAGAAAAGCAGCAGCAAATATTGATTTACTAATTTATTCCCAAATTAAAGCTGAAATCATTACTTCTTTCTTTTAAAGGGAAAGAAAAGAATGGGAGAAAAAAGACCACTGTAGCTTCTAGGAAAGAACAAAGCGTAAAGATATCCCTCAGAAATTAACCTTCTTTTTAGATTATGGCTTTGCAGGCCTAAATAAGTGAAGAATTCCGTCCTTCATGAAATAACACTGCTGTTGGTGAGAAGGTGCCGTTCCTCCTTGCTCAGAGAGCAAGGACGTTCTGCAAAGCTGCACTTTAAACTATGCATCCAGTGCCGAGAGAGTTAATTTAAATTTGATAACAAATGGCTCTGCTTTTGAGACGAATGTAGCCTGGCAACTTCAACTGAGAACCCTTCATAGGGCCTCAATTATGTATGCAGCTTCTTTGAGAAATAGTTTCACACATCTGACCCAGAGCCCACGATGCTGTTGCTATGAAATAAAACTGTACGTATGCAATGGTTCGTTTCTGTACAACCTCCACATTTCTGTACTGCCCACATTTCTTCTACCCCCAGGTACACATGTAAAAAACCACAAAAAATCTCTGATTCTGGGCTGGTTTCTTGCAATTTTTGCATCGTCTCATCTGCTGCTGTCTGAACACAAATTTAACATGTATGATCTTTGTTACAGCATTTAACCTGCATGCTCATTTTGGGGTTCTTTTTTTGGAAATTTCCAGCCACTCTGCTGGGCTGCCCTCATCAACGCCGCTGTGGGAATGCAGCGAGACAGACAACGGGTTAAACACCCACATTTCATTTTTTTTTTATTCTTTTTTTCCCCCCTCCCCTCCAAAATGGCTGCTTTGTCTGTGTGCATACACCAATAGCAAATGTCCTTCTGTTATTGTACAGCCAATTTGATGTGTCAAGTATTCATATGCTAATGGCGGTACAGTTTCTCACTTTTCCATAGATAAATTGTAAGGATTGTTACAGACAGTGAAACACGAGAATAAACAGCTTTTATTTCAGAAGTGACAAATTAGTTTCCATTCAAATAACGTCCACACATGCTACTGACCAGTATTGTTTCTATTCAGTGTGAGTTTGCCTTTTTTTTTAAATGGTTAAAAAATATTTAGCATATATAGCCGGGGCTGATGGAAATGATTTAATTTCCTTAATTTGCTTTGCACTTTAATGATGTGAAGTTTATTTTTACTCAGTTTTTATAGGCGATGAAAGTTTTGCAGTGGGTACAGACATTGTTCTCTCATACAGAGCATTCAAAAATTTTTAAAGATTACAATAGATGGGATTTGAAGATCGGGATATTTCCTCTTCTGTGTTGGAAAAATATGCCATGGTATGCATGCCCAGAGGCCATTACTTAGGAGTGCTGCTGGCAAAGGATTTCCTAAATATAGCATAAAGAAGGAGCAGAAGAAAATAATAGCCAACATCTTTTTGTTTTGTGGGAAGATCAACATTTATTGAAAACCTGAAAATACCAGGAGTTAAGAATGTTCATCTGTATTTTGTACCTAAAGTAAAATAAGACTGTTTTCAGAGTATGTATTCTACAAATACGGAATGAGTGTTTGGCATGGATAAAATGAACTTGCTTATTAAGCAAAGACTTTTTAAAAAAAAAAACATAAAAATGGGTTTGCATTTGTAGTGATTGAAATTGTGTGGGTTTACGTAACATATCCAAGGATTATATCTGTGCCCTCAATTCAGGCATGAAAATGCATTTATATAATTATGTTGTTGCATGGTCAGTCCATAAAAGTAAGGAAATTCAGCGTTAAACCCATGAGCCCAGATGAGCACCGTTAATTTCATGGCTGATATCTGTGCCACCACACTGAAGTCCACTGATCCTCTCATTGAAGTCACTGCACCCTGCCCCAGCCCGGGGAGGAGAGCAAGGTCAGTTAAGCATAAATGCCATACCTGGGAGCTGGGTATGTGAGGGCTTTTCCTTGCCTTTATAGAGGCGGGAGGTAAATGTTGATGCCAGCGAAATGCACACAGCATCGGGTCACTGCAGACGTATGGTGACAAGGAGTTACCTTATGGCAGTTCCAAATGCAAGGCCCTCAAAGTAGCACCAGCTCATCTATAACAGAATAACAGAATCACAGAATCACATGGGGTTGGAAGGGACCTCTGGAGATCATCTAGTCCAACCCGCTGCCAAAGCAGGTCCACTCAGAGTAGGTTGCACAGGAACATGTCCAGGTGGGTTTGAATGTCTCCAGAGAAGGAGACTCCACCACCTCTCTGGGCAGCCTCTTCCAGGGCTCTGCCACCCTCACAGGAAAGAAGTTCCTCCTCATGTTTAAATGGAACTTCTTACATTCAAGTTTGTGCCCATTTCCTCTNCTTTCCTCATAAGAGAGGTGTTCTAGGCCCCTCATCATCTTGTAGCCCTTTGCTGTACCCCTCCAGGATATACTTATAACATATACTTAATGACATATATTTAACCAAAAGAATAACTCTACTTTGTATGATTTCTTTGAACTGTGAAACTGTGAGGAATCCTACAAATACGTAACATGTACAAGCAACTGTTTGCTGGATATCGGGGCCGTAAAGCTTGATTTATAAAATACACCATCTTTCTTATGTTGAGTGTGCTCCATTGAGGTTGCACTGATCTTGGGGATCTGTTACTTCATGAAGGAAGTTAGAGGTTAGGGAAGGAGTTGGTTGGTGTGGGACTTGGAGAAGGATGTTGCAGGTTGCAATTTAAGCAAAATCATTAAATCCAGTCATGAAAACTGCAAGAGTAACAAGATAAATTGGGATGAAACCTTTGCTGATGTACTGGCATGTGAGCCACTGCTCTTTTACTTCATAACAAAGCGAGCATCACTCTGACAAAACACCAGCGCCCAGTTAACACCTTTGGCAAAAATGTGTGTTTCTGGAGAGATGCACCCATGTGTTCTGCTCTCCAAAAGTGCAAACTCTCAGAGTTAGCTTTCCTGCTGTATGTACCCACACCGTGTATTTCCTAAATGATGACAACGATGATGAGGATGAGGATGTCCTCCACGTCTTGCCTCAGAGAAGACTCCATTTTTTCAATTTCCTTTTACAAAGCAATTGTGCTGATGTGCTGTTTATGGTTTGAGAAAACCCACGGAATTTATTGTCGTTTAGACTATTATTCTATCACCCAGTGACCCCTCTCCACCCAGAAAGGGCGATTGGGGAACATGAAGAAACACGAGGGTTGAAATATAAATAGATTTGCTAGAATACGATTAAATAATTAACAATAATAATAAAGGACCAGTATTAATCCCGATACTGATACACAAGAATTACACTCAGCCAATTACCTCAGTAGGAAGCTGTGCACACAGCGAGGGCAATGGCTTCAGGAGGAAGGGAAGGCCTCAGGGCTCCAGCACCAAGGCAAGGAGTTCTCTGGACCACTGCCATCAAGGGAGAGAGAATTATGCAGCAAACTTTTTTAGTCTATATTGAATATGACGTTCACAGTAAGAAATAATCCTGTTGGCCGGCCTGTGTCAAATGCCCAGGACTTGCTCCTCCTCGTCCCTGCACCTGGCAAGGCTCGAAAACACTAAGACCTTGAATCCCACAGAGCCTGGCTGGCTATAAAGTAAATATTTTCATGAATCCAGACACTAGAGTCTTCTAAAAGTGCAGTTTTCCCCAGCATTAGAAGAAAAGTTAGTCCTGTGTTGCTCAACCCAGGACATGTACCAAGATGACAAACTGGAAAACGAGTTAACCAGACTGCCCATGATCTCCTCTGAGCCTTCCTACGGGAGTATAAAGCAATGGTTGGAACATGAGACAAATGTCGCTGTGTCAGGGCCCCACTTTTTCTGAGAGGAAGAGAGGGGAAAACTGAAGAGAAAAAGACATTTGCAATTTTGGTGGCCAACCACATTCTACAGTAAAAGCCGCAGAGCTGATCTACGCTGCCCTCGGAGGGCTGATGGCTCATTATTCATCCCATGCGCTTGCAGGCGAGTGTATAGTTGCTTATTAAAGAGCTGGGTTCTGCAAACACTTCTGCACTGGCTTGACTTTAACTATGCAAGTAATCCTACTGGGGTGAACTGTCAGCAACTAATTCTGGGAGCAATGACATTGCCGACATCTCAAGACTAATATGAGAACAAGAATCAAAATCCTAATGCCTTTAAGGCTGGTGAAAACCAGTTTTCACCACATTTGCTCTCAGAAATTTTCTTTCACATTTTAATTTTTGATGTGTCTGTTTTTTCAGTAAAAGTGGGGGGAAAAACACAAAAACATGTAAAAAAAGAGCAAAATGTGAGAATGTTCAATATGAATATTGGTCCTTTAAAAGCAGAAAATAAACAGGATACAGAACAGCCAAGGGCTTTTTGCTCGTGTGGCAAACAAAAACTAAATTTAAACACCAAAATTTACATTAGCCATGGCAATTTTTGTCTAAACCATGAGAAAAAGTATATTTTCTTTTTAAGAAGATACCTTCTTCCAGACCTCAGCCAAAAAAATGCTTGCAAAGACCAATAAATGTACATGTAAGAGCTGATCAGTCCTTTAAGTGGTGGATACAACTACTAAGAATGTGCGTTTGGAAATGCCAAGATTTACAGTGCTGAGTTGCAGACATGTGCAATGAGTTTCTGTTTTTAGAATAGTTACGGGATGATCAGGAAAATATGCAACTAAGTTCTTCTAAAATGAGCAAAGAACTGGACGATATCTTAGTTCTAAGCACACTGGAGGAAGTTTTGGGATTTCTGCATCCTTGTTAGGAAGTGAAGAAAACTGCAGTAAGGATAACACGAGTGTGGACCCTCTCCCACACGCCAGAGAAGGTGCTCCAAGGAAGCAGAAGAGTAAAGCTGTGATTTACTCCACGTTGATTCAATGTACACTCCACAGCTTTGGGGTAACTTCTCCCCACAAAAGCCCCGGTGTAGATTTTTATTGGTGGCCCACTACAGGAGAAGGGCACTCAAATTCATAATTACGGTAATTTTAAAATGTTAATCTCCTGAGAGTTGTTGTCAAGATAAGTTGAATTAAAGTTTATTTAGAAATGTTTAAGCTGATAGATAGTGGATGCAAATTAGACAAAAGGTGATGAGTGGGTCAAGGAGAAGAAAACGTACACATGGTTGCAATTAGTGTGCTTTATATCTTTGTGAAATTTTCATCTAAAGGCTGACAGCAGATGCTTTACAAGCAGTCTTTTTTTTTTTTTTTTTTCAAGATGAAATGCCATAGTCAATTAAGTTTTTCAGAAATGACAGAAAGTGATGGACTCATATCTCTGAGTAATCCCTTCCGCCCACCCTTCTGAGGGTGCAGAAGGCTCCATCTGTGGTGCGTGGAGGTGCTGAGACTCCACGGAAATGGCATGTTTGGAGAACTGAGAGATGCAGCAGAAGAGGCTCAAGGGCCAGTGTGGTCCTCTCCAAGGGATTGTGGGGGCAGCATCACACCACAGGATGGTAGGACACCTTATGTGACAAAAATGTACCTGGTCAGCTGCCTCCTCAGTCCTGAAGCAGAAGCCATATCTCTTTAGGGCCTCAGAGGATGAGGGAGAAATTTGGTGGTCAAAAATCTTACTTCTTTTCTCCATTGGATTATCCAGTTTCCTGGGCTGTGTCTCTTAATCAGGATTTTCCCATTAAATTTCAGGGAAAACATAAAATTCAAAAAATATATTACTGTTGTGATTGTGATTGCATTTGCAGTTGCCACTAGGATGACGATTATGATTACTATTATTGACCTGTAAGTTCCCAAAGC
The DNA here is from genome assembly GCA_013399435.1 of Arenaria interpres. Classification (NCBI taxonomy): domain Eukaryota; kingdom Metazoa; phylum Chordata; class Aves; order Charadriiformes; family Scolopacidae; genus Arenaria; species Arenaria interpres. Next base: position 16,892 of record VXAK01028321.1, read on the forward strand.
TTAAGGTTAACATGACTCATCAGGCTACACCAGTCCAACGTTCTGAGCACCACAGGCCACTGTATTTCATCTGTTCTCTCCTGTGCTGAGCTCAAGGAACCTTGGCAGTTTGACTGTTTCTTGCGTTTAGCTAAAGTGTGTTCTCCAAAAGACATCTTCCAAAAGATATCTTCCTTCTTCATCTGAAAGATGGAGATCCTACAGCTTCTGTCAGCAATTTCTCTCATGATTGATCAGCCTTCCTGGCAAAAGATTGTGTCTAATTTCTCATTTTAATCTGTTTGGTTTCAGTTTCCAGCCACGAGTTCTTTCGATGCCTTTCTCTGCTGTATTGAAGAGCCCTTTGTGGTGGTGAATGGAGTTAAATCCAGTTGACAGGCAGTCACAAGTGGTGCTCCCCAGGATTCGGTATTGGGGCTGGTTCTCTTTAATATCTTTATCAATGGCCTGGATGAGGGAATCAAGTGCACCATCAGTAAGTTTGCAGAGAACACCAAGTTGGGCAGGAGTGTTGATCTGCCTGAGGGTAGGAAGGCTCTGCAGAGGGATCTGGACAGGCTGGATAGATGGGCCAAGGCCAGTGGAATGAGGTTCAACAAGGCCAAGTGCCAGGTCCTACACTTGGGTCACAACAACCCCATGCAGCGCTACAGGGTTGGTGAAGACTGTCTGGAGAGCTTCTCGGTGGAAAGGGACCTGGGGGCAGTTGGTCAACAGCTGGCTGAACATGAACCAGCAGTGTGCCCAGGTGGCCAAGAAGGCCAACAGCATCCTGGCCTGTATCAGGAAGAGTGTGGCCAGCAGGACTAGGGAAGTGTCTGTCCCCCTGTACTTGGCACTGGTGAGACCCCCTCTGAAATACCGTGTTCAGTTTTGGGCTCCTCACTTCAAGAAATGCATTGAGGTGCTGTAGCGGGTCCAGAGAAGGGCAACGAAGCTGTTGAGGGGTCTGGAGACCAAGTCTTATGAGGGGCGGCTGAGGGAGCTGGGGTTGTTAAGCCTGGAGGAGGCTGAGGGGAGACCTTCTCGCTCTCTCCAATTCCCTGAAAGGAAGGTGTGGCAAAATAGGGATCCATCCCTTTTCCCCAGTAACAGGCAATAGGACAAGAGGACATGGCCTCAAGTTCTGCCAGGGAGGTTTAAGATGGATATTAGGAAAAATTTCTTCACTGAAAGGGTTATCAAATACTGGAAGAGGCTGCCCAGGGAAGTGGTGGAATTGCCATCCCTGGAAGTATTTAAAAGACGAGTAGATGTGGTGCTGAGGGGCATGGTTTAGTGGTGGACTTGGCAGTGTTATGTTGATGGCTGCACTCCATGGTCTTAAAGGTCCTTCCAACCTAGAAAATTCTATGATTCTATGATTCTTTAGCACCCAGTCTACTTTTCCATGAAGGCACACACACATTTTAATCAAGTCCCCTCTCAATCTGCCTGTTGATAAACTGCATAGATGGATCCTTTGAGCCCTCACTGTAAAGCATTATCTTCAGTATAACAATCATTTTGCAGGGTATTTTCTACTCCATTTCTGACTTTGCAACTTCTTCTTTACTTTAAAAGGACCCCAACAACTGAACTACTTTGATGAGGGTTTTGCCACTGCAGAGTGCAAAGACAAGCCCTATACAATGTCATACCTGCATGGATGGCACCACCACTCCAAGGCTGGATTTTGGGGTGACACCAAGACCTTTTCCTCAGCTGCTGCTGACAAGGATGCAGTCACGTATTTTGCAGGCACTGCTTGCTCTCCACATGCAACGTTCATACATCTGTATTAAAATGTCAGAACAGACTCCACCTGTTAAGTGAAGCAGACCACTTTATTTGATTGTCCTCACCGGTTTTTACTACATCACCAGTGATTTTAGAGTCACAACCAAGTCCCCGATGAAAATGTTGACAAGCAGTAGTGGCGCTGCTCTTCCCTGTGGGTCCCAGCAGAAAATCCCTGCTTTCACATTCCTATTTTTAGAACTCCCCAATTAGCCAACTTTGAATCCATTTACCATGTATTCGTTTGGGGCTGGTGGGGGGAAAATACCTTTTGTTTTACATGGTGTAATAGTAGTAGTTTTACTCAGAAGTTAGGTCTGCTTGACAAAATTAATTTCCCGTAATCACCTGTGAGCTGTCCTTTAATTCCCCATCGGCCGATTCCCAAAGCAGCCATTTGCCTCACTGGCTCAAGTTACTGGGGTAGGACCACTTGCCCTTTCTGAATATTGGCACAGCAACATTCTCCCAGTCTTCTGGCATTTCCCTGCTATTTCAAGGTTTATTAAAAATTAACATCAGTGAATAAGTGCTCTCCCCAGCCAGGCCTTTTAGGACTCTTGGGTAAAAGTTATTCAGACCAATTGGCAGATGTTGTTTAATGTCTATTAATTGCCTAGAAAGTACTTATTAACCTCATTAAAGGATATTCTTATGCAAGAACAATGTTCCTATTGTTTCCAAATGGAGAACTGAAATAGTTTTGACTGACAGGGGTTGCCTGTCTACCAATAGGTTTATCATGAGTACTTACAAATAGAATCCCAGTTTTTGTAGGATTTATTTTGCTCCCAGTGTATTTTGTTTTTAACTTATCCACCTCCATTTTTTTCAAATCCTTTTCATAGAATCATAGAATCACTTAGGTTGGAAAAGACCCTTGGGATCATTGAGTCCAACTATCAGCCCTACTCTACAAAATTCTCCCCTACACCATATCCCCCAACACCACATCTAAACAACTCTTAAACACGTCCAGGGATGGTGACTTTTTTCTGTAAAGATACCATGAATCTCTTTCTGGCATCTTAAACTTTTCAGTTACTGATACAAAAATTCTCTTTCATACTTACTGCAATCTATTTTCTTTGTTACTCCACTGTAACATTTATTATTTTTTTTTAATTTCTGTGTGTTGCCTCCACTTCTCCACATAGTTGACAAAAAATATTGTTACCTTTTTTCTTGTGTAATCATGATTTTTGGCTGTCTTATAAATTCACCTTATAGAGCCCTTAATTTTCATCCACACCTTTAATTCTAAACATTTATCTCCAGCATGTCCTTACGTTTTCTCTGCCCATGATACTTCCACTTTGAAAGCACGACATATATGAACCTTTCCTCCATTTACTCACACTGAATGCAACCAAGTCAAAATCACTGGTTCTTGGGTAGCAACCAACTTGCAATGATTAAATCTTTCTTTTGTCCATCACACTGAGATCTGAGTAGGGTTATTCATGATTAATGCTTTATCTTTGGAGACAGGAAATTATCATCTACACTTTTTAGCAGAACCGTCAATATGCTGCTGAGGCATCTGTTTTGTGTGGCCCATGGCAAGGTGTAAGGGGCCTACATATTTTTTACAGACTGTTTTTCTAGTTTCACTTTTACAAGTCAAGTCATAAATGGATTTTTAAACTGTCCATGAAACTTTTAATTTTATTAAGATGTCAGCATTAACAGTAATGCTTAAAGTAAGAGCAGTAGCTAGTGAAAGAAACACCATGGATAATAATTGTTTTCTGGAACTTGTCAGAAATCAGCTTTAATGGCTAGGTAACAAATAAAGTAGAACATGCAAGGAAATATTTTTAAAAGCATTAAATTTTGGTTAGAAATTCTAATATCAGTTACATAACACCATGGAATGCTAAAAAATTGATTTTCCCATTTAATTATGTAACATGGAATTAATAACTTTGGGTTTTCTTCATTTTTTTCCCCTTGTAATTTTGTATTATCTATTTAAATAGAATTACACCCTGTCCAGAGTTCTGAGCTTTCAGTTCTGGGCTTTCAAATTCCTACTTTGTGCATTTAGCACCTTATCTGCAAGTATGCAAGTCAGCCATCTGAGTTTGTACCTTATTTACAAATACAGTAGCTCTATCTCAAATCTTACCACTTGACATTCGAGCACCTTTTTTGTTTATTGTTGGGATTGCCTTTCAAAAGCGATGGCTTAATATACTGTTTCAAACCTGAAACAGTGAATATGAGGTTGCTTCAGAATCAATTCTGTATGTGTCAGCTCCGTGAGATATTTGATCTTCCATAATTTCCTAACGTATGTGAAAACCAGGCAAAGTTATCTGTGTTCATGTAGCAATACTCTGTCCTCAGCAACAATGGTTTCACTGTACGTAAGGTCTCAATTAAAAGCAAATAATTTGAGAACGAAGTTTACTGAGAGACTGTTAATGGACTGCAGCCATCAGACCTTTCTTCTTGCTTCAAAAAAAAGTGCAGGTTCCGGATGCCAATTACAAAACTTGATAAATTTACAGCAAGTTAATTTGGTAAGAGTTCCCACTCACTCTTAAGTACAAAAAAGGAAAAATACAAAAGAGAGAGACATGGGTTTTGAGGGTTTTGATGCCCTTAGAAGTTCATTCAGTTGAATACAGGTTTTGTAGCTCAAACACCTCATGAAAAAAACAAAGTTTTTGCCTGACTTCAGATGTAGCCTGAGTGCCATGGGTGACAGAAGAAATGAAAGAGAGGGTGTTAGACTGGGAAATGAGAAATGCTGAACCTCCGTGTCTCCCCAGGAGAAATCATTCTCCTTGAAATGTGACCACTGTTGCCATCTCCCCCTCTGCCCTGTAGCATCTAAAGATGCTGCCTGAATGATAGCTAAGCCCTCTTAGATTATTTGTATTTTGTGAGCTAAGATCTTTTCATACTTTCAAATTAAAACAAAACAAAACAAAACAAAACAAAGCAAATTGGATTGCAGTCATGAAGGTCAAACGCAGAAGGACTAGACTCATGAGTCTAGACTCCTAATATTGCTTTTTCCTTTGCTAAACTCTCCCTGTCAGTATTTCACTAGCAGAATATTAAAAAAATCTATGTAATGTTTATAAATTACTGACAAAATGAGTAGTTTAGTGTCTCCTACTGAAAACATAACTTTAAGTCACTTCCCTCCATTTCTTCTCAGGACTATTCACACAGTTTGACTTCAAGAGTTTAATTTAGATGCTTTAAATCCATCCCAAAGATATTTAACTCTTTCCATTGACTACAGAACGAAGATATTGTGATGGTAGATGTATTGATTCATATCTGAAGTTAACGTCCTATGCAACATTTCCTCCAGCATCCACCAACAATCAACCCCAAAACCTCTACCTCTTTCATTTTTATTTCTTTTTCAGAGTACCTGGATTCCTCTTAGACTCTTACCATTTTGTGTGTCTGTGTGTGCTGCTTGGTTTGAGTGCATGTGACTCAGTTGTAATTATTGGTTCCTGATTTTATTGTAATCGCTGCACTTTGGGGATGTGGGGAGGGAGGAATTCTTCACATTCCAGGGAAAATAAAATTGGATTTAGTCAGAATATTCTAATTGAGTTCGACCCTCAGGGCTCAGAACCCCTTTTTTTTTTTAAATAAACTTAAATCCACAGCTGTTGCTATAGCGTTGGGCGACTGAGACTGTTGACTGCTTGGCTGTTGTCTGAGAATTGAAGCAACCTACAGGAGCCACCAAATTCTTCCTGTGCCATCTGCTTTCAGAACAGCATGGACACATGGCACCTGCCTTAGATACAAACCTCAAATTAGGCTCAGGAGCCTGACCCGAAGAGTAGATCTAGCCCTCCACAACAATTCAGGACAATTTGGAATAAATCCCATGTTCCTACCACAGCCCTCAGTGGTTTTTCACTATGTAGTTGTCTTCTGAAACTTGGCTCCAATGGAAGGTCTTGTGGTATGCAAATGCCATAACACAATGTGATGAAGTTGTCTCCAAGGGACAGTTTGGTGGGACTCAAAACCCTGTTGCAGACCTAACATGGCCTAGAGGAAGAGAGCAGCACAGGAAAATAATGAAACATTCGTTTTGGTTTTGTGCTCACATTGCAGCTGCAGGAATAACGATAGCACAACTTAGCAAAGACTGAAGCTGACTATCAGCTCCTGCTTGGCAACTGCTCTTGCTCTAAATAGTGATAGATTGCTTTTCAACCAACTATTAGAGTCTTGTTATTGGAGATGAGCTAATAAAAATGTGTATATAGCACATTCATATGGAAAGTTAAGATTCCTTTTTTTTTTTATTATTTACTATAGATGGAGTATGATTACATTTTTGAGTGTGCTTAATTTAGTTCACTGATTACTCTTATAAGGTGCTTTACTCTGTTTCCATGAGGTTGGTTCTTTAGTCTTTCTGAAAAGGAAAACCAGCCTCCCCGTTGTTGAGTTCCGAGTTCATCATCTTTTGCTTGGAGGCTGTTACTGCTGTTGGAGTCCACGTGCGTCCCAGGAGGAGACTGTTACAGATCATCCTCAAATAAATGGAACGTGGGGCCATGCAAGATGCATCTTACAACAGCAGATGTATCTGCCGAATCACTCCCCAGCAAAGTCCTTATTCATTTGCATTTACTGGATACAGATAACATTTTTGTACAAGATGTCTCAATACTTGCTACTTATAATACGAAAAGCTTTTGGCAAACACATCTATGCTGTCACATCCTCAAGTAACTCTCCCCTCAGCCAAAACCAATGCTGTTTCCCAACTTAAATGTCACGTAGCTGTGGGTCCTCCTGGGAGGACACAGAGAGACACTGCAATGTGTAATTAACACTGTTTGCATGGAAAAGGACATAACTAAGTAACAAAGTCAGCATTCCACTAAAGTTATTGTACAATCTCATTCCTCTTATAGTGCTGTTGTGACAAATGTGGTATACAAAATATATTCCACATACCACCAGTATGTAATTTTGCATTGTAAAGACTAATTTTGAGGGAAAAAAAAAAACTTTTTTTTTTTTTTTTTTTTCCCCAACCCTTTTTTTCCTGGAGCTTAAGTTTATGGTGTTTCCTCCATTCTATTCATACCTGAATTTTATTATTTCTGTTTAATAAATAGTATAGATCCATTCCTCTGTTCTTGTTCATGGGTGGCAATGGAAAGGCAGAAGGGTGGATTATACATCGTTAAGCCATTAAAATAGACATCTCTTTTTCCATTGCTTACATGTGGAGTCTAGTAAACTGCAGTGTGAACTAAACTTCATGAGCCCAGTTGTCCAAGTAAAAGACACTGAGATGCAGGAGGGTGGTTTAGATCTACCCTAACCTAAGCTGAAGCATCCCACATAGCTTCATGTGGTCTCTACTGGCAGAAAGTCTGGATGCTTACCAGCACAGCCAACACGTAACAAGCTGCAAAAAAAATCATGTTGTAAGAGTGGTTGGTATAATATAATCTGAGTGTGACACCGTATCTATGGGTATTAAAATATTTATGAAGTGGAGGTCATTTTTTATCTAGCTATAATTTTCTGATCCAAATGTTTTCCAGATACTGGAGTGTTCTGGAGAAAGGCGAAGGAAGGAAAGAAGAGAAAATAATGTAGCTTCGCTCTATTTGCCTTGATCTGCTCTTATTTTTCCCATATGTACACTGTGATTGCTTTTCTCATTACAGAATATATAACTCAGTTGCAAATTCTGGACAGGAAAAAAAAAAATTCTTAATTACCTTTAATTGCATTTCTTAGTTCCCAAATAACGACATATAATGTAACAGGTCTGGAGCAGAGACAAAAATGTGCAGAAACTGTGGAGGCGCCAAAAGGTAGACGGAGAAAATCCTTTCCAGAATCAACTCTGTGGCATGTCTTACCCCAACTGTCTAGAGTTTTCAGGCACTGACAAAGGAGAACTATGACACAAAGTGCAAGGAAGTCACATCGGATGCATGCAGGAAAAAAAGAAAAGGAGTCTCCCAACACTTTCACCCTTTTTAATATCCACCTCCATGATAAAGGAATCAGGAAAAATAATCAAGAAGGAACCACCAAAAGCAAAAAAAAGAATGAAGTTGTTTTAAAATGAGTGTGTATCTTTTCAGTCTTATGTCTTCAGCATTTAAAGTGTTGTCAGAAAAAACATATAATTTTAGTTCTTCATGTATTTATAAAATTATATGTTTTTCTTTAAAAAATCCTTCTGAAATTGAATCCTCCTCTTCAATGGAAGCCTCACTTCTGCTGTTCGCTATCCAGTCACCGTGATTAACTGACAGAGGAATTATCTGGAAAAACTGAGTACTTCTTTTCTTCTGCTGGCAGCAGCTTTTAAAACTTGGGCACACACTTGCTATAGACAATCTAGATTTTGCCCTTCTGAAAAAAAATTAGATTTTTCTACCACAGACAACCTGAAAATGGAGCTGCTGAGTCCACCCTGGCAATGCACCTTTGTCACACACGGGTAAAATTTGGTGTGCTAAACTTTTTGCAATTACATTTTATTTGCCTTTCAAATCCATTCCTCATGCATGATATCAAATTAAGATAGCAAATTATCTTGCCGTCTCTGCTATTTTGTGTATCTAAGCCAAATACGTTTGTAATCACAAGCCTAACAGAAGACCTGTCCCTGAATAAACTGTGTTTCTCCAGTAAAGCCCTGCTGATCTCTAGCATTTTGTGCTACTCCCCTTAGGTGATATCAGAAAAAAGAATGAAAATTATGTTTCAGATATTTGTGGGGCAAAAGGGACAATTACTTCTTTCCAAGAAAATCCATAATTATTTCAAATTTCCTCTGTTTCATACTTCACTTTTATCCCTATTGTCTGGCCAAAATGCCCCTCATCCTGCTGGATTGTATTACAGAGATTTCTTTCCTTCCCTGTGCAGTGATACCGCTTTGCTGCCTGAGTTCAATGGGAATGGAGAAATCTGCTTCCTGAAGTGAGAGAAGAGATGCAGGCGTGCTGGGGATGGGGATGGCATGCATTCCCCAGAACTTCTGGGCTGCATCTGGAGCTAAATGGGCCTCATTGTTTTCTTCAGAGCGGCCAACTGATACCAACAGCCTCCAGTAATGTGACACTACTGTAAGTGCAATTATCCCAGGGGAGTAGGAGTTATCCCCTCGGCTGTACACAGCCAGGGAACGCAAGGTGATCTCTGTGCAGCACTTGATCTATGCTTCAGCCGAAGGCTATGGTGTGTAATCCATCCGTATTGATCATATCCGTACAGATTTTGACTAAGCGCCTAGTTTGTGTTGTGTCTAACTCCCGTGATTTGGCTGGAGTTGAGCCATATTTCAGGAACTGTCGGGAGAAGTGCGCTCCTGGGAAACAAGGGATTATGTGAAAATAAGAAATTTGGAAATGCCCAGAAAAGATATCCCTCTTTTTATTTTAAAAAAATTGAGACTTTCTAGTCATTATGGCTACAACAAAAAGCTGGATAGTGTGGCCTGGATACAACAAAGTGACTTAAACATTTAGAAAATAAATGAAGTTACTTTTTTTTTATTCTAAAATAGTCTTTAAAAAAAAGATCTGATCCCAGGAGATTCAGAGGGAGTTGATTCTAGGTTTTCAAGGTATCCACTGTGACATATTTTCTCCTCCTCACAATTTCCCACACACTACAGGAGGATTTTCAGATTCCGTTGTAGATTTTCAAGAAAAACTTCCCCAGTTGCTGAGAGAAGACTCAGTTTTAGTAGTGTGTCCTTGGTTTGAGGGCAACTTCCACCTCAAGGGGCAAAAAAACTCAAAACAAACCAAAACAAACCAGAACAAAACAAAAGACCAAAAACCAAATCCAAACCTCAAAACAAACAAACAAACAAACAAACAAACTCCAAAAACAAAAACCAAACAACCAAAACTATCAGTTTCATCCTAATTCCTTCAGAAACCCCTCAAAGATATGGTTAAGAACAAATCAGGGGAACCCCCCAGCATTTCAAAGTAGATTTACTTGTTTCAGAGCACCTTTATACAAAGAATGCTGTGGATAATACAGCAGAAGACAGAGATACCTTTATAGCCTCCAGGGACAGGATAGCACTGACTTTTCCTGAAGAATTAAATGTAAAGACCTATAGGACCAGACCCCCGCTACCTGGTGGCCTGGCCAGACCCACAGAATGGCAGGATGCTGGCCATGGTAGTGCCGTAGGTGAGGAGAACAACCACATACAGTCTGCATGACCACCTTCTTCCGCACACAAAATTAAGTCTAGGTTTCTGAGTCATGTGGGCAGAACTGAACTTCACCACCCAGTGACAGTACTAGATCAAAGGAGAGTGGGAAGTCACAGCACGGCTTATCAGAGAGCTCTGCAGAGCTGAAATTGCTCTTCAGAGAAGGTAAAAGAGACTGTGATTTTTGTCTCCTCAGCCCCAGGTCCTCAAGGATCAGACCCTCCATCACAGAAGCAGTGGACTTTCTGGCTTTCCAGGACATGGACACAAGGAAAGCAGGCAGGGGTGTCCACCGTTTGCTGCTTCAGCAGCTTCCTGCCCCGTTTATCCTGTAGTTAGAGCTGGCTGGTCACATCCATGTTGTTCTCAGACATCTTAAAAGACTTTGGGAAACTTGAGAGCAGCAGTGTCCAGACAAATTAGGTAGGCAACCCAAAACTTTTCAGGTTTTCATGTCCAGAAGCAATATGACCTTCTAGGAAAGAAGCACCTCCTGCTCCCGGCAGCATTCCGGCTCCGTAATGCATAAGGATAAGTGCTTTTATGAATATTTCCTTTCCAGTGCTGATAGTAGATCTGATCTGAAGGTTGAGATTGACAGTGTGTGGGTCAAAGGAGTCTGACCATTCATTCTGCTGCCCTGCTGCACACTCTGTGAAGCTTATGCAAGCAGAACAGCAAAGACTTTAAGCTGTCAAGCAGGGAAAAATAAAAAACAAGTGAAAGTAGAAAAGCTAAATGTATTGTTGGTGAAGGAACACATGGTACTTACGATGCCCTAGACAGATTCGCCACAGATCAGATCTGAAACTTAATGAAAAAAAATGAAAAAAGGCTGAGGGGAGACCTTATTAATGTTTATAAGTATCTCAAGGGTGGGTTGAAGGAGGAGGGAACCAGACTTTTTTCAGTGGTTGCCAGTGAGAGGACGAGGGACAACGGGCACAAGTCGGAACATAAGAGATTCCGCTCAAATATGAGAAAAAACTTCCTCAC
>VXAK01028321.1:27895-38481 GCA_013399435.1 Arenaria interpres
CTGCTTCAGCAGGGGAGTTGGACTAGATGATCTCTATGGTCCCTTCCAACTCTAAAAAAATTCAGTGAAATTCAGTGAAACTCAGTGAAATCATTAAAAATATTTTCATTGATTTTGGTGGATTTGGTGACCAAACAGTTTAAGGCAGGTCGAAGAGGAGATGGAATAATATATGTGCATGTCACACATCACTGCCTAACATAGTTACAGCATTTAAGATCCATACAATATAGCATGTATACTTTGGAATTTTATCAGTATCAGGGAGGACAATTATATAACAAGCAATCTTACTTTGCTTGAAAAAAATGGGGCAGAAAAATATCTTCATTCATTTCACCATGTTTATAGCACTCTGTAGCAGAGATTAGGCATACAAGCAAACACGCAACAAAACAACCATTGTACCTCCAGAGAAGCATGTAAATTAAGTTGTTGCTACACAGTTAGTATCATTTACCTTCAGATTTCCGGCTATAACACAACAAATAAAGATTTCTCTAATTCCATCTTCATTGATATAATTCACACAAAGTGCCATAAAGCCAATTTGTACACATGTGGGCCTATGCAAACGGTGTTCTGGTCTTCATAAAATTCTGATAGTTGACTACAGCAATACTGTACGAAGCAAAAGGGGGCAAAGGGATATGTAAGGGCTTAGAACTGAACTGACTAGTGCAATTACACCCTCACAAAACAAAATCCCCATTTGTGAGTTCTGCCTTGCATTGAGTTTCAGAAGGTCCAAACTTTCAGTGAAAGATATCGAACCCGAAACTAGCTCCAGATTCAGCTTTATTCCTATGTGGGGAGTTCGATATCTCCAAAACACACACCCAGATTGCTTCCTCAGTTCATAAAGCGAGGGAATGCCTTTCCTCTGACCTTGCTTTATCTATGATTTAAAAAGGAGCTTTTGACTGAAACACAGAGGATCAAATATTTTAGTTAAGCATCTGGTTACATTCTTAACAATAAGGAGTATTGAAGCTAGTTCTCAACACAGACATAGTCTGATCGCTCCCCCTCCCCTCCTTCCCTTTATAAAAACCTAAAGAACAGTAAACATTTGGAAATATAAAGAACCATAGACAAACTGAGGAGATGGAGAGAAAGCAGTAACAAAAGTAAATATGTTTCATATAATTACCAAAGTTATCCTCCTGAGAGATTTTTAACTAGCTAAAAAGAAATCTTTCTTCTGCTAAAAATCACTTTTATTTTTGACAGAATATCAATTCTTTTTCAGTTCAACAGAGAATTGGACACAATCTCAACCACTGGAAAATACTATCTGACCAAAAAGATTAGAAAATAAGTTGCTTTGTGGTGTGTGTGATCACTCGTAACACCTTTAAACTAAACACTTTTTCAATTCTTATGAAATGGGAAAAGCAGGAAAAACTTATAGAATTTATAAGATTATAAGAATTGCTAAGATTAATCTATTCACATGAACTTCAATGAAAAGTTGTTTTGAATAGAAAGGAAATTTGTAGTTTCTGTGTACTTCACAAGATAAAGAAACACTATTGTATCAAGAAACAAAAGCTGTGATTCATATCAAATTAACAGTTTATTTCTGAAAGTTTAATACTCCATCAAAAGGGAAATGAAACTTTAAATTTTGTAACTAAAAATTTCTTCTTGAAGAAATGCTGTTATAAGAGGTACAGAGACCTCACTGTATGCCGTGGCATTTTTAGATTACCTTGTAGTAAAACACCAAATTGAATTGTCTACTATGTAGGTGGCACTTCAAATGCTTTCTTTTTATTTTAAGAACTGTTTGGAGGACGGAAAAAGAAGAGAAGTTAAAAATACTCTGTTCTACATGGCTTGAAGAGTTATTGCAAGCTAAACATTATTTGAATAAAGTATCTTAACAAAAGCATGAAAAAGATTTCAAGATTTTTCTATTTTTGACTTTGGTATGTTTCCATGGGGAAACATGACCAACAGAGGACATGTCAAAAAGTAGGCAATTTTATGAGATTTAGGAGTAGCATCAGGTCCAATTTTATTAAATTCATTGGTGTAAGTCTACCAAGACTTCTCATGAAAGGTTGTCATTTCAAAAATTCTTTGTTCAGAAAAAAAATAGTAGGTTTATAAAACACTGTCTTGGACATAATATATTATAACAGCTTTGTAGATTGTAGTATTGTTACCTACATATTGAAAGTTTGATTTCTTTTTGATGGCTTGGCAACAACATTCCATTTTCATATTATTCCCAGCGTTTCATAGAATTTGTTTCCTGGAGCTGCCAAAAAACAAGCAGCTAATATCCCTGCATTAGAGCACAAGTTTTTCACACCAAGAAGCTAAGGTGGCTCAGGCACAACTTCAGGATTTATTTTTCAGTTAAAAAAGCAGAAAATACACACATAAATTAAACACGAAAACTTTGAAGGGTACATTTCACTTCCATAACCCTTTGTCCAATTGCATCCCAATTTAGAGCGCCGCGTGTCTTGAATCACATCCATGAACAAGCACTTAACAGATTTGTGCAGGTTTTGCTTGTGATCCTTGAAAGCTTTTTGCTGTTTGTTTTTCTACTGGTTTGTTTTCTCTCTCTATCATGCCACTCTGTGTATTTCAAGTTCATACCTGGTTCATTGAGACAAATAGTAGAGGTTGGTCACATGATGGCCATTGCACAGTAATTATCTTATTTCTCTCACTGTTTGAGCCAGCCTGGCTTAAAAAGAAGCTCACCTCAGCTTCTCAGAAAAAGAGAAGTTGCAGTTCATCTAGATTTTCTAATATAACTGGATCCCCTCCCTGCTTTTCATTTTAGTCCATCTTAAAAAGGCACTTACTCTGCAATTTCCACAGGAGAAGACAAAAATAATCACCTTCCCTCATGCTAAATTTATTCCCACTTTTGTGCCATTTTCCGTGTCAGTATGCTATAATTGTATTGTTATAGATACTGTTAATAGAAAAGATTTTTTTCGTGCATTACAGGCCAATAACCATGCTGTCAGTTCTAAGTAAGCAACCAAAAAATACATGAAGGCAGAAAAACAGGTCTTCATGCATTTCCAGTCCCTAAATCAAATTCCTCCTTGAGGCAAAGATATCTCATCCATGTACAGACATCTAGAATAATTTTTATTTTCTTTAGTAACACATTTATATATGTTTTATATTTGTCGTGACCCAAGTTTCTTTAATCACTTTTCCAGGGGTATTCCGTGTGATATTTTATGGCTGGATCACTGAAGATTTGTGAGTCAAGGGCTGATCCTGTCCAACCTTCCCTCTGAAAAGATGTTGTCAAATACAACAGTTTTTTTACCTCCACTTTCCTCACTTCTCACAACTCCTTCTTCCCTTCTCAAAGAGAAAGATGCCTGGTAGGCCTGCCTCTTGCCAGCATCTTTCATTCCTTCTCTTCTTCCTTGTGTGAAGAAGCCCTAATGCTCAGGTGATTCCTGAGCTGGATCTGGGACTTTTTGGTAGATGTAGTTTCTCTTCTCAGCACCTGCCAGAGTTGGCTGATGTGAAAAAGCTGAGACTCATACAGAAAACCTGAGTTACAAGTGCACCTTTGTGCTGGTGGGATGCTGAAAGAATAAGCTCATGTTCTTACTAGTTGTATTTATAGCAATGTGCTCAAAACTGAGAAAGGAAAATTAATCTAAGAGGCATGTCCCACAAGTCTGGCTGCAGTGGTTTTGTGCTCGACGCTACCATTTGCCATTTCTTGCTTGTAGGAGTGGTTGGCTGGGGAGGGATCATGGCCAGGCAAAATATGTAATTACTGCCCTGACCTTTACCCAGTGCAGTGGTTTCCATGGGAAACATAGAGGTTACTGAGATAATCCTCAGGCAGATCTAAGTTATATCAAAAGCTATTTGAGCCACCAGACAGTTTGTAACTGAGGGTGTGCCGGGGTTGCCTCAACTCCTATTCAAAGTTTGCATTTGTGCAATTGTGGGGGTCAGACCCAACTGTTGTGTTTGACACAAAGCTGAAATAGGAAGTGCCATTCAGAAGTGTGGCGTTGAAAAAGGCACTGTTCTGGTGGTAAGCCAGCACTACTCAGTGAAGCAGGAAAATGGTTTGGAGACATAGACCTGCTCCAGGAGAGGGAGAGACAGATCATTAGCACTTGGATGTCTTTTAATTATTTTTTATTTTCTTCTTCATTTTTTCTTGAGTAAACAGCCAGCTTGCCAGAGAAGTTGACCCCAGAGAGACTCAAGGTGATCAGATGCTGAAGTGCTCTGTACCAAAGTGAGAATCCTGTCCAGGAGAGGAGCATGAGAAGTTGCCGTCAACAGCTCAGACAGTCCTCGGGAAGTGGTTCACCTTCTCCAGCAGCTGCTGCTCAGCCTCTCCTCCATCGAGAGCACATCATGTGCCTGAAGATGAGAGCAGGATAAGGGCACAAAACCATCAAGTTTTAATAGACCAAAGGTGTTAGGAAAGGAGATAAGAGAACAGAAAGAGGGAAGAACATGGCTGGGCACTATGGAAAAGGAAGGGGACAGAAGAACTTTTTTAATCCTCCAGGGGAGTCAAGAACAGAGAGATATGAAGCTGCAGAAAAGGCAGAAAAGACTGTAAAATCAGCACTTGAACAGGAACAGAAGCACAGTTATTTCACAAATATAGCAAATACATCATTTGAAAACTCCTGCAGAAGAGGCATACCGAATCATTTGGTACGTGGCCTTCTTAATTCTATGGCAAAAGAGCGTAAGAACATGAGACTTCACAGATGGGGGATAAAGTAATGTTTGTAGTCTTACAGGAGGCAAATACTAATGATGAAAAGCAAGATCAAGAGTTTACATTATTAAAAAAACATAGCTGTAGACAATAATCCCAGTAGAAGTAACACTGTCAGAAGTAAAGAGCAGAATGCACTGCAGAAATGAGAAACACTGCCAACTTGTAAGTCTTGGAAAGGGCAAAAGCTAGGGGTGGAGGTCAACAGAGAAAAGGGATTTGTCGTGAAAGATCATAGAGAAGGATCAGTTCCAAGTAGAGATGAGTTGAAAGCACATTGCTGCAGTAAGATGTGGGAAATGATGAACTATTTTAAGATATATGATAAGAAAAAGAATAGGAAATGAGAGAAAGCAAAATGGAAGTGCTAGCTGATTTGATGATTAAAACTACCAGAAGAGAGATTGGGGGACTTTAAATACAAATATAAGGGGTGTGATCAGTTAAAATCAAAGGGGACATACAAGAAAAGATGCATAGTGACACCAATCACAGTGGAATACAATCAAAAGAATTTAAATTCAGTTTTTGCAAAATTGTGTTATCTGACTGCTTTGGCAATAAACATTTTCATCAAAGTCACTTAATTACATTAACTGAACCTCACACAGTATCTTGGTCTTGCTTGACAGATAGACAGTTGAGATAGATAAGTTGGCAGAGCTACCTACAAGGCAGAGAGATTTGGGGTGAGAGTGAAGAACAGCTGGCTGAAGAACCAAGCACATTGGCCCGGAATCGTTCATTTTTTTAGAACTGCCAAGCAGCTTCCCCTTGTTAAATGAATGCAATTTTAAAATATATGGGTTTATTTTAACATTTTAAATGTATGTTAGTTTTTAACGTAGCCTTTAAAATTAGCTTCATTCTAGGATTTTAACCATACGCTAAAGTCGGTCCTAATATGAGTCACAGAGTCAAAGAGAAGTCTAGATTGGAATGAATATCTGATCCAACATTCTGGCTGTGGATTAGGTTATCCAGGGCCTTGTCAAGCCAAGACATGAATATTTCCAACAAGGTAGACTCTACCACTTCCCTAGGCAAACTTTTCTAATATTTAAGAGTGCTCTAAGTGAAGTTTTTCTAATATCCAGGCAGCATTTCCCCTGAAGCACCTTGTGCCCCTTGCCTCTTGTCCTGTCACCGTGCATCACTGTGATGCAAGGACAGCTTCTACTTTCTAACAATCTTTTAGATATGAGATTGCTTTGAACCCCTGGGCCTTATCTTCTCCAGGCCGAAGAAACCCAAATCCTTCAACCTTTCTCCGTATCTCAGATTTCCCAGCACTCTGATCACTTTGTTGGCCTCGAGTTGGACCCGCTCCAATTTTCCAGTGCCTCTCTTGAAACTCTTAAAAATCATTTTGCAATGTGAAAATGTGAATGGATTGCCTCCTGTGAGCTGATGAAGGAAAGACATCTTCATATGCTAATCCTACTGATTCTTTTCGATATCTCCAGTAGCCATCTGCTTTATCGTCCTTCCTATCTTCAGCCGTGATAATCCATAGCTTCTCCATGTCCTTTCTGAGTCTCTTCTCCTTCACCAACATAATACATGCAGGTTTCCTGCCACAATAGTCCTCCTCAGTGTCTACTCACAATGTTCTCTCCCATTTCTTACCGAGCTTTATTCTGCATGATGTTCGGTCAAGAGGCAACGCGTGCTGACTCTACCCATAGTGGATGACACCTTGGCTTCTTTATTTCCTAAAGGTTACAAAGTGTTCTTTTTCTTTGCAGAAGACTGTTTGCTTTAAGAGTCTGGAGGAATAAGATGTATTACGCTTGGGAGGAGATTAATTTCTGAGATGGTCCTTTATTGGATAAGCCTACAGAGGCTGGTGATCCATGGGAGCCAGAACGTAAAAGGTTAAAGGTGAGAATGAGAGAAAACGGGAACAGCCAGATTCTCGACAGAAAGCACTGTCTGCCTTCAGAACAATTTAGAGAAACTGTCACCATGGGACTAAAAGAATAATTCAAAAAATGTGATGTCACAGGATATCTGTGTCTGTGATATTAATGATACTTATGATTTATCGATCTTACCGATGGAAACAGGTCAAAAATAAAAATCAGAACATGGCAGATGGGGGCTAATTCTATGTTAACCTGCAGCAAAACTTTTTTCTCTTTGATGACTTTCAGAGCTGAGATTTAGAAGTAAAAAGCTGTTCTCTGGGTACTTGGGTAGACTTTGAACTGAAACAGGTTTTCTTCACAGCTTTTGGGCTTCTTTGCTCAACAGAGCAGCTGAAACTATGCACAAGATGTAATGCCAATACATTCACAGTGCTGTTTCCCAAGACAATTAAATGTATTTGTTCACTAGCTTTGGTACAATTTTAATCCAGACACTTAATCTAGGTTCATCACAAGGTTGACAGCCCACAGAGGAAACAAGTAGTGATCCGGGACTGGATAATAAAACCGAATAACTTGGAAATATGCAACTGTGTAGATCTGGAATGAGAAAATTTACTTTAAGATAGGAAGACCCAAAGGACTATACAGACACCCTTCTTCCTTATAAATGGGAACCCTTACAGAGAGAATTACACCACTTTAGTAGGCACATCAGGTCTGAGATCTTCAGTGCACAGACCGTGTGCACTGTTACATAGTACTGTGACCTTAAAAAAGGTGACCAAGACCTGCTGAAAATGGAGGACACACAAGCCCATACGCTGTGAACAAACTCAAAAAGAGGCAATGAGCTGGAAGACTGCTCTGAAGCAAAAAGGGACCAAGTGATGGACCTCTGATGGCCTGAAACTCAGCAGAAGAGAATCTCCAAGGAGCGTGGAAAAGGCAATACAGGAGTCCAGGTTAGTGCACAGGAAACAAGAATGAGGTTTTTCTGTACTCCGGGAAAAAAAAAGAAAAAAGCATGGAGGAAGAGAACATATTGTGGGGTAGAAGAATAAGTAGCAGAAAAGTGTAGTAAATCTCAAAGTAGAAAGAGGGAAGGAATATATTTAGTGCAAATGAGAGTGGAAACAAAACCAAAACCTCCCAAAGCAAAACCGTGAGTAAGTAGATTCTGACCCCTGTTGTGGCTGAATGATTCCTTAACAGCAGAAGTTTTAAGTTACCGCTCAACATGAGTAAAGATGGCAAAAATAGACCTTTTTTTCCACTAAAAGCAAGTCTATTTTCCTAAATTAAACCTGCAAACCGGCACCTGCTGTAGTGATCAGGTGTGTGTTGTCTGGGTGCGCATAGGGCTGTGCTGGGAAACCGTGGAAAGATTTGGCGCGTATCAAAATATCTCAGGCCTGATGATAGAAGGAGAATGAACATACTTCAAAGTGAGGGAAGATAGCTGAAGCCTGTGGCTCAGAAGCTCTCCATGTAGCAGAAGGTGGAAGGTAAGGTACGCTGGAGATGTGAGCCTGAGGTTCAGGGCTAGACTTCTGCAAGGATCAAGAATATTTGGCCATGCCCTTGGGTCACATCCGTCCAATACTTTCAGCAAATTATGTGAGGTGACCCATCCCCACAGATCACTAGAGACTGCTGGTGAGAGGACTTTTCCCCTCTAACATTGCAGTTACATCTAGCTCGGCGCCGTGAAACCGGGAGACATACATAGCGCCGAAAAGTGGAACAAATGCGCTTTCGCCAGCCTCCTGGCTGTAAAACCCGAGCTGTGCTGGGATCCTGCTGTCCTCCAAGAGGTACATTAGGATGCATGAACGTATTGACATGTGGAATGTGCTCACGCTGACACATCCTGAAAAGGGTATGTCATCCGAGATTTTTAGCCCCTCATGCCAGTTATTTGCATACCGCTGTCTGAGGTTATCGGGAGCGCGTATGTATTCTATAGATTTGCTGAAATAAACAACACAGGCAAGGCTTCTCAGATGCACAGTCAAAGGGGAGTTTGCTGGCTACAAAAGATTTTACATATTTTGCAGCAAATTCAGAGTTCTAAATACAAAACACTGCTCACAGGGACACTGGGTAGATTTGTGACTCCATCTAAGGAACCTGGGGTCCCTAAACCAGGGAATGGATCACCCTCATCCATATGCAGGTTTATGTTTCTGCTCCTCCAGGAATGCTTTCAATGGCAGTCACTCTTAAATAACTGCAATGTAAGTGTTATCCAATACAAGCCACTGATATGTATTAGAATTGGCATTATTTTTGACTCTTTCAATTAAATTTCAAACAATTTCAATTAAATGACAAAAGTGAAATCACTTGTAGAATACAACACATTTTCTAAAATGCAGTATGTCTTTCAGTTAGGTGGAAAGAACTTCACACACTGAGATCGCAAAAGAATCACAACTTTGTAATACAACCTTCACTTCACTGAACATTAATAAGACTTGGCAAAAATCCTATGAGCTTGATTGAAGTCCAGGGTCACATGTATTAAATCATATGTAATTCTGCTAAGTTGCATCAGGGCAAAAATATCTGAAACATACCAAAGGAGCAAAACTGCAAGTGCTGCAACAGAAAGAATTTGAGTAGAGATTTAATCTTTTGAAAGACTTTGATATGCAATGCTACTTCCTAAACAATCTTGAGAAATTTTCAATGAAAATCATAAACCCAATCTGCCTGTTGTTTGTCTCACTAGAAGCTTTCATCCCTGAAGAAAAAAGAACTGAACTAAAATTTTCCCACAAAAGAAAAACAATTGCAAATGTTCACAGATATTATATATTTTTTCAAAATAATATGTTGGGAGAAAAACTAAAGATGAACATTTTTCCTTCTTCTAGAAAATAAAGATAACTTGACCACAGTGTTCTCTTGCATGAAAAAAGTGTTCTCTTGCATGAAAGTCCATGAAAAAGAAGTTTAATGATGAATTTATTTAATTCCTCATCTCACATACTGTATGAAGTGATTTCACCAAAAGCTATTAATTCATGAGGACTATGTTACTTTCAAAATCCATTCCTGTCTACAGTATATCTAGTATACAAAAGCCAAGGAAATACTTTCCTTGATTGGACAGATCAAATCTGATGTACAGCAGTTCATGAGTAGAACACCAGTGATGTGCAAAGTCTACCAGTCAAACATCAACAACATATGTGACATGTAAGTGGAGCTATAGAGTTGCAACTAATTTCCTCCATTGTGAGAACAAAACAGACTGACATTCTTTGTGAAATTTAACTTTCTAATATTGCTTTGAAATTTGTCTTTCTCTTTAAAAGTGCTTTTTCAAATAAAAAGTAAAAACTGGACCCCACTGATCTGCCCTGTGCTCGCTCTGGTGTAAATCAGGTGTAATTCCCTCAAAGTGTAGTTACTGAAGAGTAGTTATACCATACTGAAACTGATGAAAGGAAGACTGAATCTTTTCTGAAACTATGTTTTCTCTGTCAATGTGGAAAGGACATTTGTGGAAAAACATTATATACACAGCAGTCAATAAATATTAAAATAAAAATAAAATATTTCTAAGTATTTCTAAATGTTTCTCATAAAATATTTCTATACAAAGGTATCTTATCTTTGAAATAACTGCACAGAAAAATGAATCCATTCTGGTTTCAGCTGGAAGTTTCTCATGGGAATGGGAATTGATACAATAAATAGAAGCAGCTTATTGTTGTTGCTCTCCAGTCTTTGACTTACGTTACCAGAGCTGTTTCTCTGAGCTCATCCCTCAGTGCTCGTGGTTAATAATCTTTCAGAGCAGAGAAAGTTAAGGCTTCTTTTTCAGTTTTGTGTTTCTCTTTAATGTGTATTAGCTCAACTAGCTGAGAAACGTCTTGAAATACATTTCAGAGGGCAAAACAAAGCAAAACAAGCTATTACTGAAATTATTTCCTCCCTCCCCCAGAAAA
>VXAK01028338.1:0-15898 GCA_013399435.1 Arenaria interpres
CTCATAACACTTTTTGACAAATGCTACAAGACCTCTCTCAAGACTCACTCACAAAGAGTATCTTACAGAATATTATCTTATATTCTAGGGGCCTGGGAAAATTTATAATGTATGGAAATGTCTTCTTGTTCTTTAAAAAAAAAATTATTACTTCTACAATCAAAAATCTAGTCCAAACACTTACATACCTAACTACATCTAGCCTTTCGCCGNNNNAAACACTTACATACCTAAGTACATCTAGACTTTCGCCGATAGAGATGTCTAATCTGTTCAGAAAAGATTTCACAGATTCCTCTAGTATTCTTACCAAGTTTTTCTATGCTTTGATAGTTAAGGAGTTTTATACAAAATTCAGTCTAAATCTTTGCTTAAAAGTAAGCTGATTTCTTTCATTTAATAGACAAGAACAACAGTTTACCACTATATTTTTTTATTAAAATGTTTTGCATATTGGCAAGCTATTGTTTTCCTCTCAGCCTTTACTACCAAAAAGCATCTATTTCCTCTAGGTCTTGCTTTCTATACCTTATGGTTCAGCTTTCTCTGATATCTCATTTAAGCCACCTTTCACTGATAAAGAGTCAACAGCAGAATAATTTCTTTTTTTTCCCTCAGCACACTGTTTGTCTTCTTTGTAAAATGCTATTAGCTATTTTCTTAATCTCAAACTTGGTGAAGTCATTTTAAATTTGGGTCCCATCCTCTATAATGCTTGCTGCCCTGCTACAGTTTTGATCCATCTGCAAGTTTTTTACATCTTCCTTCATGCAAGTTGTTAAATGTTGTTAATATTAAACAGAGTGAGGTTCAAAATGCCTCTAGAATCGCATTTCGAAGACTCCATCAGTTTAACAGTAAGCCTGTGACGAGTGTTCTTTGGAAGCCGCTTTTCAACCAGCAATTCATGAGTTATTTCATCAGTACTATCACATTCTTACCGTATGTAAAAATGGTAAAGTGAACATGACTCAGCAGCCTGTGAACAAGTTTAATAGCACAGTGGTGCTCACGACTCTAGGACTGTAGGCAAATACAAATCCATCCCTTTTAGTTAATTCTGCTATTATTCTCTAGCATAAGCGGGGCTAAACCTCTAGTTGCACAATAAGCCTTAAAAAGGCTCTGAATCACAGCAAGGATTTTTTATGCATTCTGAGTGTACTGCATCTTTACTTCTTTTCTGCTTCCTAGGATATACTGTGAATTCAGCGTTGACACCTGGAGGTGTACTGTACATAGCAGGACAGCCACGATACAACCACACTGGCCAAGTTATCATTTATAAAATGGAAGGAAGAGAGGTACGAGTACTTCAGAGGTTAAATGGAGAACAAGTAAGTATGCATTCATTATTAACATACGAGAGGAATATGGCATGAGAAACAGAAATAGTGATTTCAACGGAGAACTCTGCATCAAAAGAGCAAATGAAACTGGGAGTTGTAAGCAAGATCAGAAGGAAAGGTTAGGTAGATTGGAAACTTTCTCTTTGAGTTAAACCATCACCAGTGTCAAAGTGATTGTAGCCATCTTTGTACTTGCAATTTTCTCAGCTGAGTGGAAGGGGTATGACTCTGGCAGGAAATGGGTGTGACAAGCAGGGTTCCGTGCAAAACCATCAGCTGGGATAGAATGAAACATTGAATAGCTGCTTGTTATGTTGAGTAGCAGCTCACTGAGGAAAAAAACAACATGTAATCACATAATTAAGGATGGTAATGTAATAATATGCACACAAGGGTTGAAAGAGCTGCCTACTTGGGTCTCCCCAGGCTCCAGTACCAACTTCTTTCAGAAGAATTCAGGTTACCTGATTTTCACCGATAGCTGATGTCTGCAATTCAGCTAATCAATCAGTCCTTTTAGTCAATGAAGGAAAGTAGGCATTTTTAAGGTTTGAGAGATCTGGCCTACTTGAAGCCTCTTCTGTGAAATGACGTGCATCTTGCACTAGAAGACTGCTTCTTGTGTTGAGTGTAAAGGAACTGCAGGGTGTCTAGCATAACGTGAAGGAATGTAATCAGATAAATCCCATGCCTTGTACTCAGACTATGAATGTATCTAGCTCTTTGTGCAGATTTTGTTTCTCTGGATTTAGTGGCAACTTGGGAATTTTGGACACTGCCTGCACTGTGTTGTCTCAGAGCTTGTATCCACCATTTTATCTTCCCTGGCAAGCCTAAGACGATTGATTTTGCTCCTTCTACGTATTATTGTTGGGACTGAAAAGAAAACTAGCTTGGCCAAGACACTTCTATTCAAATACTGTCTTGACAGGTCCTACTGCCCTTAGCAGGTGGAAGGCACCATTTGTACTTTTCAAACTCAGAAGAGTTGAAAGTTGAATGGACCATTATTAAATAAAAAAAATCTGACAACAAACCCTAAAGCAGTAAACAAGCTCCAAAGGCAAAGAGACTAAAAAGATCTAGGTAGTAAAGAAAATTTCTGCCTAATGGTTAACATTTGACATTGTTGTAAGCAACCATAAAACAGATCTCTGAACAGGAATGTTGCATGATGTTGTGACTTTGTCTCTGATTTATACCTTATATTTTGCTGCAGATTGGGTCATACTTTGGCGGTGTTATTACCACAATCGACATCAACAGGGACTCATTTACAGACCTTCTTCTTGTTGGAGCTCCTACATACATGGGAACTGAGAAGGAGGAGCAAGGGAAAGTGTATGTTTATGGTCTGAACAAGGTAAGGATGATGTTTATTAACCAGGAACAGAAAATGATCATTACAGTCTTCATATCCTTATTTCAAAGAAATATGATAAGTTGAGCTGGGGAAGATGACCTGTTGAAAAGAGAAACATGGTTTTGACAATTAAGAGTATAATACAGATTACTTTTGAAAACTGTATTCTCAAATTATTGTTTTCTTACCATTTTTCTAACCAAGTGTATTATATAGATAAGCACTATATCCTGTAAGCTGCAATATGGCATAGATATAGATTTTCAGGATTAATTTTCTATTACATTTCCTTTTGCTTTCATGGCTTAGGGAACAGTAGGGCTCAACCATCCTAAAAGTGTGTGCTTTATTATCCCTGAGACTTGCTTATCAACCTAGAGCTAAACCCCGTGTATACAACAGCTTTTAAACACGGCACGACTGGATTGAGGGATATACCAGCTACACCTCAGCTTCTTAATTTGATAATTCTCTCCTTCCAATGTCTAGGCATACTTTTTCTTCTTTTTTTTTATCTCCTTTTAGTCCAGTAGCATACTGTATCACTATAGCAGTTATCAAAATAAGTCCTAGCAATGATGGTCTCCTAAAATACTATTACAAGAAAATAACCCGAAGAGACTGGATCTATTTGACAAGGAACTCTTCCAGTTTCTACGTGCATGTTGCTAACAACAAATTGCTGGTGAATAGGGTTGGCAAGAAAACAAGAATTCCATGTCTTCTAGTAATGTGAAGGTCCAAAATCTGCTTTTCCTGTGNATCCACCTCCAAATAAAGGACATGCCATGACTGCTTGCTGCTGCTGATCTCTAACATGGAACTCATAGGACCAATCTCTTGGAAAGACTGGTTACATAGCACACTCTGTGTGTGTGTTTGGTCTAGAATGCACACTGGGCAAGAATATATATCTTAGGCCATGGAGTATGTGTCTACCGAGGACAGAAATCAGCCTATGTAAGAGAAATGCTGTCTTTTGCTCTGGAATAACAGTATTGCCATCTGTGTTTCATCAGAAGCCTGGCTTATCAGATTAAGGGAATGCTTTCAGAAAAAATCTTTACACTATCTTAAGAATGAAGTGGTTTGCTTATAATAACATCCAAATATTGTTATGATACTATGCTTTCCTGTGAACCCCTAACTTCAAGAAATATGCAGGAGCCTCTAGATGCCAAAAAAGAGGGAGCGAGAATGTCTTTCTCAACCTGCTTCTTAGGAAGAACATTTGAGTTATAGCTACAGAATCACAGTTTCTACATCGCATTCAACCACTAGGAATAGGATGTAATTGTTTCATTTAGTTCATCAGCTTACCATCTGGACAGGAGCTCTTAAAAGCCTGCATTGATAAAATGTTGATGGAAATACACAAACTCTAAATCTGTTCTTTCACAGACAAAGTTTGAATACCAGATGAGTCTCGAACCTATAAAGCAAACGTGCTGTTCACCGTTAAAACAGGACACCTGCAAGGTTCTTAAGAATGAGCCTTGTGGTGCACGCTTCGGAACTGCGATTGCTGCAGTGAAGGATCTCAACCTTGATGGATATAATGACATTGTAATAGGTTCTCCCTTAGAGGATGACCATCGGGGAGCTGTTTATATTTATCATGGCCGTGGCAACACAATCAGTAAAAAATATTCACAGGTATGAAGTATAACCTTACAGATTGGCAGCCACTGTAAGAGTATGTAGCTTAAATCCTGGTTTCCAATGTCTTCCTAACATTGTATCAAACTGCGATTTGACCTGTCAGGACAGCTTCTTTTTTAAAATGCTCTGTACTTTAAAACTCATACTGATTTAAACAAATTTTACTCTACTGTTGTTAGAAAACATATTTGCATGTTTTTATTAGAAACCTTCTGAAATGTTCAATTCAGCCAGAAAAGTAGATATTTTTCAATTCTGAAACTTTATAGTGTATTCATCACCATGGTAACTGTCTTAGGAGTATTGTAGTGAAAATTTAATGTATTTAAGGAGTCTAAAAGCCATTTGACTGCCAACAAACGTGTCTTGAATGTTCTTAAAAAAATCCTTCAATATGCATTGCATAAATTTATTAATGCTTTCCACAGCGTATTGCATCGGGTGGAGATGGGGAAAAAGTGAAATTTTTTGGCCAGTCTGTGCATGGAGAAATGGATTTAAATGATGACGGGCTGATTGATGTCACCATTGGAGGCCTTGGAGGTGCTGCCCTCTTCTGGTACGGTTACTCACAGCAACTGTCGGGCCAGAAAATGGCCATTTTTCTTGGGATACTGAAGTAACTTGCATGCCCTGCTGTTTGGACTGTAGTGAAGATACTGGTTTCATCTCACATTTTGCCACGGGCTGTGAATCTTCATGTTTTCATGTCTGTCTAGACAAACGAATATAAAACTTACTGGGTAACAGTAATAAATATAGGAATATTTTAGAAACCATATTAGCCTAGTATGAAGGTCTTGTCCTCCTCGGCTATCTTCAAAATAGAAACTAATTCCACTTATGGTACTAATTAAAATAGAAAAAAAATAACCCTAAGTGTTCTCTTTTTCATACTATATTGCATATTATCTTATTAGCAATATCAAGGACATGTTCAAATGTAAAGGGCTCACTAAGAAAACTCATTTGACTTCCTAATAAGAAAAGTCTAGCTTAACTCTCTACAGAAAATATAAGTAAACTTTTCGGTTAACAGTAAATTCATTTTCTTTACAAAAGAGCATAACTCAGATGACATAAAGAGCAATATATTTTTTAAGGCAGAAGAGAAAAATACTGGTAGGAGAAATAAATAAGGTAACATGTAATTCCTCATTTCCAAAGGACAACTAAAACTATTGCTCTCTCTGGTAAGACAATTGCTAAGCTAGTTTCTTGCTCTCCCTGTCCTGCTGTTCCACCTAACTCAGCTACTCGGTGATCAAGTTTGTCAGGTCCTGCTACTATACTCAAGCTTCCAGCTTCTCCTCACCTTCATCTGGTAGTTTGTCTTTCTAAAAGCTCCACGTGTCAATGCAATGAAATGCCCCTTCACTGCATTGTTTACATCACAAATCTGAAGAAAGCTATTTTGCCAGCTAAATCTTTTTCTTGTTCAGTATACTGGGAACTGAGCCAGAGTGAAGGGAGAGGCAAGAATGAATTACAGGGACAGGGGCAAAAGGGAGTTAAGGGGAAGCTAAGTGGTAGTGAATCTCAGCCTGTTTGTCTAGTCATAGCCTAAGAGATGGCAGACTGCCCTCCAGCTCGTACATAATAACATGTTCATCTGTGGATACCCTCGAAGACGGATCTGGGCCTTTAGTCTCTTTCAAAATGGAACTGGATCTATAGAGTTGCTTTTGAAAACATTTCGTCTGGTATCTGTTCGGAACCAAGTAGAGCACCTTGGAGACACCCTGTGACCATTTTCTCTGTAATTTTTTGTTTACTGGTACTGTGTATAGAGCATATAGTTAATTACTTGTCTAGACTATCAAATACGTGTATTTTAATGTTGAACATTGTACATTTTGTGAGTTGATTCTTAAGTGTTAAAAAGTTGCTGCTATTATTCTCAAGGTGCTTTCTCTCTGTGTTTTTGTTAAGGTCTCGTGATGTGGCTGAAGTGAATGTTTCCATGCAATTTACACCAAAAAGCATCAATATCCAACAACAAAATTGTCAGATAAATAAAAGAAAAACAATATGCATAAATGCCACAATTTGTTTTAAGACCAGACTAAAGTCAAAGGAAGATATATTTGAATCCAGTAAGTAGATAAACACTAAGCTATGGAACTTTACACTAAAATTACTATGCTCGTATTCACTTATTTCTCCAAAAATGGCATGCAACTCTTCTGAATTCACTATTCAAAGTGCATTTCAGATACTTTGGGAAAAAAGAACACGTAGGGGCAAATTGGTTCATAATATTGATCTCAACTTCTTTTGCAGATCTGCAATACTGGATTACGCTTGACGCACAGAGACAAATATCTCGAAGCTTGTTCACAGAAAGCCATGAGAGGAAAATGCAAAAAAATATAACTATCAAAGGGTCAGAATGTATTATACATAACTTCTACATGTTGGCAAGTAAATCATTTAAAGTGTTTTTCTCATGTTGACATTTTAATAACCCAAATACATTCCATTAATTGTAATTTAACAGACAACAGTCTGCCTCCAGAATTAACCCTAAGAAGTGTACATAAAATTTGTTTACTACTTAGGATTTATAGATTTGTATATGTATATAGATATAAACTATTTACTTATATGTACAGTCTATTTACCTTTGTCTCTTTGTTTGTGTCTGTCTTAAGAAAGAGCATAACACACTCAGAGGAACCAAGCAGCTATTGTGGTTAGTAGGGTAGTGCATTCAAAACTCAGCTGGAGCATGTGAGCTGGAAGTCCAGTTTCGATATCAGTGCAATTCCTCCTACTAGAATATAGTAAACCACCTCACAAATTAGTTCGGCATAGAGAGTCCTTATTCACTGCAAAATAGAAATATAATTAGCAAATGTGATTATGAAATTGCCCAAATTGTAACTAATGCTCAGAGTGAATGGCAGTGTGTATAATAAGCTACCCACATTTAAAATGTTTAGTGACTTCACAGTCGTATCATAATTCAAAACTAATGATAAATGATGCCCAGAATTTACTTGAATATGCAATACCTCTCCTAACAGCAGGCCTCAGCTGACTTCACACAAAGTGATACCGCTGCTGTTTGTCTTACTGATCTTCTCAGCACAACTAAATGAGGAAAAAGTCCATGACATGACTGTTCTGAGACAGTCTTAAATGAAACTGTGTTGGATATGCTCAGACTATGTGATATTTTTATGATGAGATGAGATACACAAAAACATTAATAGATATTTATAGGATTGGCTTGTACATTAAATGCATTATCATCAATTGCAAGTATTCAAATGCTTCTCTAGCAAGGATGGCGGCAGTGTGACTGGAAAATATTTTACGTCAGCATTGTTTGGATTTTTTTAACCTTCTTAGATATTAAAGTGAATGTCCATAACAGCAATTTTGTTTTCTTTATGTTCTAGGATAAACCTGACTTTCAGGACTCTGTAAAGGTTTTGCTGGAGTTCAATTTTTCTGATCCAGAGAGTGGACCTGTGCTTGATAGCAACCTGCCAAATTCAGTATCTGAATATGTAAGTCAGCAAGATTCTGTATTAATAACCAAAGTATTGAAGGTAAAATTCATAGCCCATGCAAGAGCTGAAAGTATTGTCCACAAATTGGCTAAAGAGGGAGGGTCATTGAGCCTGTCCAGAAGACGTTTTCTCTAAATGAGCCTTCGGGAGTGAAAAGCTTAATACAATGTGCTTGGGAACCAGCCTGGGGTTTTAAAGCTGTCCAGAGTTAACTGAAGATAGAAGAGAGTACAAGCAATTTTATTGTCATTTTTCACATAGACAGAGCAGCGGAATGTTAGTCATTTACTGTGATGGTGCTTGGCGTCTTTCATACTCCCAATATTGTCTCTTTTTCTAATCTAGATGAATCACTTGCAAAAAAATGAGTATAAAGCTTGTTTTACCTGGGCATTTTACGCGATATTGGCATGTTTAACTGATTAATATTAGGGGAGACTTCTTTGATTGCCAAATAGAAGACCTTATATAAAATTAGATAATGAATTTAAATGCAAGTATGTATTTTTAATAACAAATGTAATAAAATTGAGAATAAAAATACTATTGTTGCAGATTCCTTTCACAAAAGATTGTGGAGCCAAAAATAAATGCATTTCAGATCTTGTTCTGAATGTAAAAGCAAGCATAGCTGGAGACAGGTAACTACACTGGCTTTATTGTATCACTTGATATCTGTACAAAATTTCTATGTAAATTATAAATTCTGTAGTCTATTAAGACAATGCTGTGGCATAATTTCCAAATCAGAAACAATATAGTCTGAACACTGAAAGAAACTCATCCTTATGTTAAAAACAGATTCAAAAGTTAAGACATCAAACATTTTTTATTTTACAGCTCTTCTCCATTCATTGTAAAGTCGCGCAATGATAAGTTCACCATCCAGCTCTCTGTGAAGAACAAAAAAGACAGTGCCTATAACACCAGAGTTTTGGTTCAGTATTCTCCAAATATTATTTTTGCTGGAATTGAGGTAGGAGTTTTTCATATTATCACATTTATCATAACCTATGTTGATAGAGAGAACTGAGGAAGTCTTTTTATTAAAACGGAATTTCACTGCTGTGGTATGATCTCAGTTGATTGGAAGAGATTCCCTGGGAGTGCTGTTCTCACCTATCCCTCTAAAAGATTGTATTTATTTTAACCTAAGTGAACTCGTGCGTGACCTCCATTAACTACAGACACAAGTTTCACAATGACACTTAGGCAGTAAGTGACTGCATCGTAGATGCACGTCAGCACCATGGATCATGTGT
The DNA here is from genome assembly GCA_013399435.1 of Arenaria interpres. Lineage (NCBI taxonomy): Eukaryota > Metazoa > Chordata > Aves > Charadriiformes > Scolopacidae > Arenaria > Arenaria interpres. Next base: position 9,158 of record VXAK01028338.1, read on the forward strand.
ACCTCTGTAGAGCCAGAAATGCCTCGTTATTTGTCAGTAGAGCTCCTGAGCATCTAAAATTCTCCTTTTGCACATGTATAGAAAAAGCACTGGCGTGGTAGGGCAGCACAGATCAGTGCCTGCCTCCTCCCTGCCTCAGACAGCATTTCCAAAGTAGCTGCTTTTCTGCCTGCCTCAGCAGATATGACATGAATTCACTTCAGTTCAGGTGGGAAACATTAGGAGAAGTTTGTCTTCTATCAACTGTCCTGATGTTGCACATTGAGAGAAGTCAGGGATCCATAGCAATGTTGCTGACCCTGTGGCAATAATTTTATGGAGAATGAATGTCACTCTTATAGCCAAGTAAGGAATGCATTTACAAAATTACATGTAAAACCTGTGTACTTATGTTAATCTGCTAGACTCCATGACTAATTTGTATGATATCCAGCTTGTATATAAAGGCTAATGTTCAAAAGAGCTTCAGTGGACTGGAATAATGCCTAGTAATTGATATAGATGTCCACAGGTGGAAATTGTTTTACAATAGTTGTGGCTTGCTATTTTTGTTCCAGGTCAACTAATTTGATTCTTACAATATTTTGATGATGAAGGGGACAATGGTATATATATTCAACGGGACCTTGATGCTTAGTCAAAATTTAAAGAGAGTTTGCACAAGGACATGATTTCATTTTCTTTTTCCTGTAGGATATACAGAAAGATAGCTGTGAATCTAATCACAACATCACCTGTAAAGTGGGATATCCATTTCTAAAACCTGCAGAAGAGGTAAAAGGTCCACCTGCATGCAAGTTCTCCTTGCTTCATGCTGTTCTAAGGCCAGGGCAGTCCCTATCACCTCTGAATTTCTTTTCACTTGTGTTCACCCCAAAACCTGTCCATTCAGTTTCCCAAGCTATCCTTGATGTGAACTACACTAAGCCAGATAGGAAAACATCAGATCTTCAGTCCCTGGGCAGGCAGCTGTGGTATGTGAGGAGGTAATAGGTGCATATTGCTGTCCTTGGCACTGTCGGGGTCAAGTGGTACACCTTGTCAAAAGGGTCTGTCTTCATATATAGAGGCTATTGGTTAGGATATACTGATAAGACATCAGATACTGTGGCTTTCCACACGTTGGAGCCTAGGGCTTTTTAATTTCATATATAAAATTTAGTTGGTTGAAAAGAGAGTAAGCTGGTATGTGGAAACACTAATCTGGATCTTCCAAAGCCAGGCACCAAGACTTCGTTTCTGCTCAGTGGAGAATGTGGGGCCTTTCCAGCAAGTCCACTTAAAATCAAGCTGCAGCTTGAACAGCGCCAGTGATAAAGCTGTATCTCCTGCTGGAACAGAGAGGGAGCTTTAGCAAAACTAGGCCTTTGAAAATATGCATCTAAGCCTCACTTGAACAGTTGTACTATTTAATTGCAAAATATCAAATTACATGCAAATAAGACCAACTGTCTTTCCTGGCATTTTTCTTGTCTATTCCTCCGTCATATCAGGTCTGTGTTGCAGATGCATAACAGAGGGATGATAGGAGAGATGTCCTCTTACATTGTCTCCCACATATATGTTCTGGCTTGTGCCTTAGACTTGTAGGAATTAAGTCAGTTGTTACTTTCTTGCAGCCATATAAGCATACTACCCAGTGCTGGTGGCCACAATACTCTATTCTCAGTTTTACTGGGTTTTTCGCATTTTCGTTTTGTGCTTTAATTGTTAGTTTGCCTGTAGCTATAGATCCCTAAATTTAGAAATTTTATCCTCTTCTTTGCATTCAAAAATCAATTAATCTTTGATTCACTGAGAAGCATTCCTAATACATCCTTTCTAAACACTCGTCCTGGGTTTTTTTTTAATATGAGGAAATATCTAAGACAAATTCCTCTGGGTCACTTTGTAATAAAGATTAGTACACATGAAAGGAAAAATAAAAGTCTGAGCTGAAAAATCTTTTGTTTCATATAAAATTACCCTTAAGGGTCAGGATATGAAGAGGGACATGTTTGGGACAATGTTCCCCAATTTTGTGTAGTGCCTAATTTTGATAGATTTGTCCTAATTATAATGAGTAGGGAATTTTTGTGAGACATAGTAGTCATTTATTTACATTGTAAACATTCCTGTTCTCTATTCCAGCTGTTTTACTATATATTTAGTGAGATTCCAGCAGCCTTCTATAGAATTCTTATCTCAACTGTCGTTGCCAGGCTTGGAAACTTTTTTTCTTCTTCATTAGGGAAAAAGAAAGAAGTTTTGATAAATTCATTGCAAGACTAGCTGGTTTCTATTAAGGATTATTTAGCTATGTAATTCTAATATACTATATCATAAGTTTTACTGAGGCTTCTCAGTTCTGAAAATTTGAGACTTCTCTCTAATAAATGATAACTATTAGGTTTCCTTCTTGGTTGGGACAGACTCAAAAAAATTGATTCATTCTCAGAAAAGTGTTAAAATGTGAATAAGTATTCCACAGAAAAAAGTAGCAAAAATTTACTTATTTTTCATCAGATCAAACCCTAGTAGTGTGCTTCTATTTCTTTTTTTTTTTTTTCTTCTTTCTTTTAAATTGTGTCATGTATTCCTCTAAACAGATTTCCTTCAAAATATCATTCCAATTCAACGCATCCTATCTCCTGGAAAATGCTACTGTTCATGTATACGCAACAAGGTTAGTTTTAGTTACAATCATTACTTGTTTACCTTCTGATATTTTTTTTCATAGAAATCTGTGCAGCTTTGTGTTTCATAGTAAAACAAGAATAACTTTTCTGAACTCAGTTGTTGTTAAACAATCTGTAGAGCTGGCAGCTTTGCAAATGCACTTGGTCCAGCAGTGGACTGAGAGGACTCTAGAACCTGAGAGTCACAAATGAGTCATAACTTCTAATAGGTTTATCTTTGCAAAAGTTGCTGCATACTTTAGCATGAATCCGTTTATGATAAAGAAGAAAGTCTGGTCTTCAAAAAACAAGAGCGTTGCCGAAGTTGTCAGTGGTAAAGGAATGCATTTGCCCTCAGTGTTTGCTGTCCCTGCAAAATCCAGGGATAACATGAGAGCAGTGGTCTTTGCTCCACTTTCATTCAGTCAACTGCAGTCTGTAATTTTAACAAATATCAATTTCTGAGCTGGGACTTAACTATTTAGTTACTGGAAATAGTATCTTGAATTTATTTTTAGAAGGTAGTAATTAACTAGAAATGAGTGTTTTTATACCCAGAGGTGTAGGTATTTCAGTTTCTTAAGATCTGTTCCCACTTAGTGTTGTGTCTGCACATTCTGATCTGAGTGGTATATGTTGTTTTATTTTAGTGACAGTGAAGAACCACCTGAGACCTTGAGTGACAACAGAGGACACGTTACAATTCCAGTAAAATATGAAGTAGGACTAATATTTGTAAGGTATTGATTCTTCTCCATACCTTTATTTGCTAGCATGGATGCTCCTCTGTACTTTTATTTGCTAGCACAGGAAACAGCAGGTGTTCAAAGAGAATATAGTATGGTCTTGTTGTTGAACTGCACTCAGTATCTACAGATAGCACCTTCTAGGCTTATGAACAGGAAGCACGGCTTGATTGAAAAGACCAATTTGTAAGAGCCGACGCAGACAGGACACTGGAACAACCACAAAAGCACAGATGAAAGGCAGAGAATAAATTTAATCTCGGTACCTCACGGATTGGGAAATCTCCAAAGCAGCACCTGGGCAGATGTCTGCCAGCAGGGGACACAGGCACTGCAGAGGGAGAGGGAGTCATTATTAGTGAGAGGGTCCTTGTTACCAAGAGAGTAAGAGATTGAGAGCTCACACTTGCTGTTCTGGCCGGATTTCAAGGATTCAAGCAGTCATAGCTTTTCGCTGTGCTTTGATCTTCTTCAACAGCAGGGCAGGAATCTCAGGCGTGTTCGATAAAGTGCCCCTGAGTCCATCCCAGGCCTACCTTATCTAAGGGCAGGTGTTCTACTTGTTGAGCACCTAAGACTAAACAACAATTAGTGTGATATATGTGTTTTTCAGCACCCCAGTGCGAGTCACTTGATCGTGTTAACAGTCTTCTTCACCCCTCCTTTCCCACGCAGTTACATGAAACAATGAAGCAGTTACTGTCCCTATCTTGCTGTATCTCCATTTTATCTATTTAAATTTGATCTGCAGTTTCAATTACAACAGCAGCTTTTGTTGATTCCTGTACTTTGCTCTATTCATTCAAAGGTGTTTCAGGTACATAAGAAAGCAAATACTTCCAGCTTCCTGATGGCCCTGAGTCTGTATGACTATAATATTGCATGGTGTGGTGTTTGATTTCCAGCTTCAAAAATTAGCCTTAATTTTAGATTTTCAGGGTTTGTTTTTATCAATTCAGACATAAACTTTAATACAGGTATTGTAGTACGCTTTATTTTCAGAAATAGCTAAAATTCAGTTAAATTCTACCCCTGAAAAACATTACAAATATTATCAGTAGATTAGATTGCATGGTGTGCAGGTGTAAATAATTAAGTCAAATTTATTTTGGATGCATTTCCTGGTTCAAATCCAGAATTTGTTTGTCCCATAGGGAATAAGGTTGAATTTAGAATGTTCTGGTTTTGTTCTCTTTTTACTTAGTTATGTCATTTATAGAAGCCTGCCTGTTTTACATGGCAATACTTGGGGTAAGGGACTGCACAGCTAGAATAAGAACAGCAGAATCAGGCCCTGATGTATTATTTTGGGGAACAATATTTGCTTATTTTGCAGTTTTATCTGAACAAAAGATTTAAAATGTACATAACAAAAACTGAGTACTACTTATAAAATGGCTGAGTTGAACTTCAGTGGAAGTAGCAGTGCACTCTTAATTGCAAGGCTAGTCCTGGAGGATTCATGAAATAATGAAAAGACTTACAGTATTAATTGCTAGTTTTTTTATGAAGTTTGTGTGCTTATTGGGCTTTTTTAATGTGGTTTCTTTCTTTTAACCCACAGTGTTTTCAAAGAGCACCATGTTATAATTGCAGCAAATGATACCGTCCCTACTGCTATAAACACAACAGAACAGATTGGGGATGAAGTTATGCTACATTATAGGGTAAGAAACAACTAAAACTGTATGATATCTGTACTGGTTTCATGGTGTTTTTTTCTCATTTGTTTTAAATCACTTAATATGATAATCTATTACTTAAATAGCAGCTGTGCCAATTGTTAAACCTTCTACATGGGCATTTTGTATTTAACACTTTTTTTGTTTTTGATTGCTTGCTTGCTTGCTTTGGAATAAAGTGAGTCAGAGGTTCTCAAAGTGGTCCATCCCTGTGGAGTAGTTCTGGATGGGCTTAGAGCTGCTGCCCTCAACAGGGTAAAGAAAGCATTCCCTGGTAAATGAGAACTTGACCTACATTTGCTGCAGTTTAGAACAGGTATTTCCAAAATCCAGTCAGCTTTGAACCATGCTCTGATAATGTTGCCTTCCTAATGGAATGAATATTGCAAACTAAAATTACATAGAAAAGATATTGAATGAACTAGAAGCTAAGCCTCTAGTTGCAGTATGACTGAATTTAATTATCTTGAGAGCAGCCTTGTTTTCCAGTGTCAAATCTAAACCTGAACAGTGGTCCCACACAAAAGTGATGAGGGTCTCTGAATCAAATTCTGCCTGTAAAAAATAGACCATGAGAAAGTTCTCACTCTCGCTAATTAGCAATCACAAAGCAAAGAGGATTTTTTCTATTTTTTTATCCCTCCTACAGTGTTTTATTCAGCTAATTCTTTAGACTAAAAGTTAAAATCCAGAATCTTGAAGCTTTTTTGGCTGTTTAAGACATTAGTCATCTCATTTCAAAACCTTTGTTTTCCAAATGTAAAAGCTGGTGGACTGCAGAGTATACCATTTATAATCTTGTAAGCAAAACCCACCTTTGCAAGCAGCTCCCCACAAATGACTAGTCAGAAGAACAAAAGTTAAACAAGTTCTTGAATTAAGCTTGTCCACTTCAGAGACAGGATCATCAATTCTCCTGCCAGCAATTCCACCTAGGCGTTTTCTCCATCCTCAGCCACAGCAGGCCTGTTCAGAAGGAGCAGCAGCTTACAGATATGTCCTGTGATCTTCTCAGGGAAAACAGGGGAGAGGAGCAGGTGAGCAGGAGAACTGTTGCCTAACAACACCTGAGGAACCAGCAGGAGCCACCACTGGTACAGCGGCTCCTCTCCCACGTTAAAGCATTTGGGGGGGATTTATTAAAACTTGAAATTAAATTATGTTAGATAGAAGTCCCAGATGACAGGAAGGTGCACTAAACAAGATAACAAGACCAAAGACCACAGAAGAATGTGTCTGCTAATTCACAACAGGCTGTTCTTGGGGAAAAAGTGAGAGTTCATCACAGCACTTTTTGTATAACTGACTGTAGAAACATTTAAAAAAACCCAAAGAAGTAAAAAAAAAACCACAGGAAAGGAAAAAACTCACAACCAAATACCAACAAAACAAAGAAAGTGCTAATCAAAATATCTTTCTTTTTTTTATAGATTGAAAAAGGTGAACACTTTCCAATGCCAAACCTCACACTGCAGATCTTATTTCCCAATGTAACAGCAGCCAAGAACACGCTTCTCTACCTTACTGCGTTATCCCATTCCCAAGTAAGCCAGGATTTTGTATTTTTATGATTAATTTAAATTTGAAGATTTTGTTGTAACGAACTGTAAAATGCAAACATTTTGGATTATACCTTGAAGCAAGGTATATATTGCT
>VXAK01028354.1:0-19860 GCA_013399435.1 Arenaria interpres
TTTTTTTTTTTTAATAAGAGCTGTAGCTGAGGAAAGCTTTCTCAAATTAGAATTTAACCTCTTGCAGGACATAATCTGCCTGTGTGTTTTCCAGACTCCATAAAACTGGAGATTCATTCTTACTAGGAACCTTGCAGTAACCTTGCATAAAAGTTATTTGCCCACTCTCTAATAGAGTTGTGCATTAAATTTTCGTTTTCATAAAGCTACTCTTGACATTTGAAAGATACAACCATCTTCCTATCTGTGATGCAAACGAGGCATATGACTAATAACATAATTTTTTTAGACTATGCTGGACTGGAATGTCTTGATTATAGACACATTTTATCTTAGACTTATGTATCATAACTGCAGAATCTTTCCATTTTGAATTCTGGCACTGGAACAGATGGCAGAGATGTATTTAAAATAATGGTACTTGACATATAACTTCTATAAATAGCTACACAGCTACAGGGTGCTATTTGTAATCTTTCTCTCTTGGGATGAAACTAGAAATTCTCTGTCACTTCATTATAATTGTTCTTGAAATTCATCACAAATGGATAAATTTTTGAAATGTTTACCTTAACATAAAAAGGCAGATATTAAGGCAGATGTTCTTTCACATGTTTACTGGATTCCCAGATGTCTTCACGGCCTAGTCATAGAATTAATTCCTGAGGCATATTATGCCCACATATATAGAAATATACTGATAGAAAAAATGATGAAAGACATATTTTCTCCAGTTTTGTAAAACAGTTATCAAATTTTTCTGTCATGATGCAGGGCACTACTGGAAAAACTAAATTGTTTTTCTACCCAAAAAAGACTATATATATGATAAAATGTGTCACATATCTGACTTAGAGTGAGCTTGTGTGTGTAAAAAAAAATTCTCTTCAGCTTATTGATGCAATGATTTAGATACTGAAATGTCAGCTATGGAGGGGAGGGATCTGTATAGTATACCAAAAATAATGTTTTGGTTTTTATGTCATTGGTGGGTACTCTTTGGGAGAACAGTTAGTTATTGACTCAGGCAGAAGAAAAACGAAAAACAATCTTCTGGCAGATCTTATGGTAACACAAAAAAAAGCCTAATGCTTGAGAGTCTTTAGCCAATTTCCATATATTGTTTTCTGTTCTAGTATTGGTATTGTCATGTTTTCATTTCAGACTGATGCAAACAAAAAAAAAAACACCTCAAAGTCAGGTGCAACTAATATAAGAAGTCTTATTGAAAGCAAGTGAGGATGAACAGACTGTGTGATTTAAATGTTCTTTTAAATTTCTGGCAGCTTGAGATTTACTTTATATCCCATTTGTTCCTTATTCTTTTAGTTATAGAAAGCAGGTAATGCTTCCTTTGCTGTGAAAAATATTGTTGTGGCCAACTTTGTCAGCTAAGCTTCATTTTTACAGTTCTGGTAGCATCAGTTTGTCAACATAAAAGCTAAAATATTCTGAACTCAATCAAGCTTTCTCAGACTTGTCTCCGGAGGTGGCATTAAAGGGTTTGGATGGCCTTATCTGTTCAATACTAAGGATGTTTGTAGCTCCTGCTAAGTGCTCTCTAGTGATTTCTTTCAAAATGTTTTAACAGATTGCAATATGTCTGTCTGAACATACACATACTCCTTACTACATCACCCTAGAGACCTTTTTTTATAAGGGCCTCCTAATATTGCTAGCCTATCAGCCAGTTCCAGATAGAACAATAAGAGCTGTGTAACAGGTAAAAAAGCAGACATTTGGTACCATGCTTTTTTGATATAGTTACCGTTGAATTTTTTAGGAGATAAAAGCAAGTTCTGAAGTAGACTGCCTCCAGCAAAAAAGCAAGAAGGGCACTGTGCATGAAAACTCTTTCAGATTCAGAAAGTTAGACAAATTTGCTTTAATAAAGAAGTATGGTGTAAAACAGGACTCAGATTTGAACTGCATCACTTATCTTGTGCAGCTTTAAAGAATACAGTTTAATATTTTATGAGGTTGTGTAGATTTGTATTGGGAAGGTTATTTGTACTACGAAATACTATTTCTATTGTTGAGTGCATATTGAATTATTTCAGTGAAGTGGAACAGCTCTGATTGTGTTACCAAAAAAAATTAAAAAAAAATTAAAAATTACTTTTAAATGCAGATTCCTGCTACAATACATGTTTTTTAGTTATGCAGACTTTGTGCTTTCCTTTAGGATTTTAAATTAGTGCACAGAGATATTTTAGGTTAAACTTAATGCAAGAGCTATTTCATTTGATTTTTTTTTAAAGTAAATTATAATCTTTTGCCAATGCCATGGTTGTATTTTTTTTGTGATTGCACTGGTGACACTCTCATAGACACTTAAATTATAAGTCCTTATCATCTTCAGCAAAATCATAGTCACATTCTGATATATGACTTTTGGAATCAAAAAAGAAGGAAAAACTAATGTTCTGCCTTTAGAACTGTCTTTTCCAACAAGTTTAATTTTATAATGGTGCCCTCTGCATGGAACAGGGAATTTTATTTTCGGTTGAGGTTATAATTTTTTACACAGAAGACATAACAATAGAAGAGTTGCCATACTGAAACAGAGCTATGGCTACTCTTAGCTGATACAGTGCCTCTTGCTGTGGCCTATGCTCTATCTATTAAGGAAAATGAAGATAACTGCAGTAAAGAAGACATAGAAAAATGTGTGTTTCTGATATTAGCTTTTTGTGAGGTTAAAACCTTGGATGGAAATTTACACTCAAGTTAATATAACTACAGAACTTCGTTATTGGGTAAAAATTAATGATGGTGCATAGAATACTGCATTTGAGCATTGCCCATGGGAATGGCAATACTCAGTTCACCCTCTGTCAGGAATGAACTCCAAGCATACAGCAATGTACTGCTTTTGATGAATATCGTGTTATTTAAGAGTACTGAACAGAAACTGTGTAAACAGTCCTTCATTGGAAGGAAGGAAATTAGTTGTTATGGGGAGAAAAGTTGCTTTGTTTACATAGGCAAAATTGTACACTGTTTCTGTGCCCAACTACAGAACTAGTTTTATGGGTTTTTTCTGGAACTGTCAAATGCAAAAATGCATAAACAATATAAGGAGTAGAGACTCTGTCTTCCTTCCCACTCACTGACTAGAGGAACAAGAAACAATTTGTCCTTAGCTGAGTCCTTATTAAGTCATACACAGAAGAATTTCTTTTCCCATTTATTTTTCTACCTAAACATGCAAGGACTGTCACAGGAGACTGATGCAGTTGTTAACTTAGAGGCACTTAGTAGAGATAAAACCATTCTATGCAATGAAAACTATGAACACTGACTTTAGATCATGAACATGCTTATCCCACACACAACTCCTCCAAGAAACAAAATGCACAGGTCCATCAAAGATTTTATGACTCAAACTTCTATTCAAGTAACCCTGTGGAAACAGTTGGAAGAGATTATGCTCAGATCAACTGAGTCAAAATCCTGATATTGAGACAATATCTTGACTAAACTGGAACAAGGAGTAAAGACAGCTCTAAAGAACCCAAAACACAAACACAAAACCAAAAGAAAACACAAATGTATTTCTTGAACATGCTACGAAAAAACCCCACCAAAAATCCAAACAACATCCTCCCCATTTGTGATAGAATTGATGTTAAATACAGAACTGGAATGGACCTTAAGTATCATCTATTTCATCTCTAGATGGAGGCAGAATCAAGTAGCTTTAAGTAAGTACATTTTTCTTGCAGATATTTTTCTATCCATTTCTTCAAATATTTCTATTGCCACCTTCATAACATCCAAGACTATATAAAAAACCCAATAATTAGTGATTTAATCATGGGTCTCATTAAAAATATGGTTTTTTATTTCCTCAACTACTATCTATACTAACAGTTATGAACCTCAGTTCAATTACTTATTTTTCTGTTCTGATTGAAGGGGACAGCTTACCTCTTTGTAGCAATCTTTTTTTCTCATCAAGTTTTTTATCCTGTCTATGCCTCAGTTTTCTTTTTTTCTAGACAAATCCATATACTCTAAGCTTTTCTTCATTCAAGTACAGACAAGAATAATAAAGCATGGGCCTCACTGTCACACTAAACTGCCTTGCCTTTTGCTGCAGTGAAAGCTATTTCAGAGAGAACAGTCCCTGTCTTTCACTGAATGCTGATCCATTGGCACATCACACTCACTCCATAAAAGGGGTAAGGATAATTTCCCCTTCACTGTACAAATGCTGCCTGGCAAAACTTATTCCATAATAATAATATTTTCATCTTTCTTAAGTCAAAATGTTATGTGATGTAGAGTCTGACCCACGTTGCTCAGTTACATGAGAACTTACAAAATAGCACTATAAGCACTTTTTTCCCATAAAGCTGACCTTACCATAGGCAGAAAAATCACTTGTTCCTGGAGCTAAGTATTAGTAAAATCTAAGGAGAGTTCAATACAAACACAGATCAATTACTCATCTTGATCATGTATGTGCAACTACAAATTCTGTCTCTTCATTCATTTTCCTGGCTTGAATGACTCTGAAACATATATTGGTTTCCACATTAAAACAGTAGTGAATATTTTTTCTTCGTGAATCCCTACTATACAATTTATCTTTACTTTTAGAGCTAAAGAAATATATTACAAAACTCCTGGATTTACGGGCAAGATTCCTGATCAATACGTGTTAAGGACTCTATTGAAAGATAACCCTCACAATAAAAATCGTAGAGATCTTTCTTTTTCAGAGACTCGTTGATGAGAAAGACTAACAGATGTATGGGCAAGAACACTCAGAACATGGAGGAGAAAACTAGGAGAAATTCTTTATGGTGAAAATTGGCACAACAAATTGACAATTTACACCTAAGCTAGTATCTTAACTGACGTCCATTAATTGAGCTACTCACCCATGAACAGGATCACCTAGCTCAGTTATGGTTCTATTGTATAATTAATGTTTCATATAAAAGCAGAACCCTATCTGTGGAACAATAATAGAATTATAATGTAACCAAGCTGCTACAAATATAGGAAAAGCTACAAATAGAACTACAAATACAGGGAAAGATTAAACTGATTACTTGTCTTTATTGAATGAATAAGTGGTTTCCATGTTAATTCCAGGGAGTTACCGCTATACCCATGTTGTAGGAGACCTACTGTGACTTTGGAGCATAGTTGTCTCTGCTGTTCAGTTGTTATAATGCAATTTTCAAGTACTGTATCATGGCACTGAGCACATCCTCTCCCCACTCCAGGGGTTCAGCTGCTGGTGCCCAGCCTGGTGCCTATGTAGTGTAGCTGAGTCCTCTGGGATCAGACTACTGAGAAAGAGCACACTGAGAAGGGTCTTCCCCCTCTGCTCAGGAACTCAAACGCTCCTACCCAGTCTTTGCCTGAGCTGCTTGCCAGTGTGTTCTGCAAGGTCACCCATGTTGTTGACACCAGCCTTGACTTTCCAACTTGAACTTGGGCCTGCCTGGTCACTGTGGACTTGCCTGGCTGTTACTAGGCTCCTGGCTGGCAGCTGTCACCATCCCCATCCTGCACCTGCTCTTCTGGTTGAGTACAGCGGGGGCTGTGACCCTCAGTGAGTTATTGCCCTGCCAGCATCCCTCAACCTTGGCACCTGGCTCTTTGCCCTGCTCAACCTCATTAAGCCCTGATGCAGAGTTTGGGAATTAATTGTTCAGATACCACTAACAATATGGCATGCGTGTTTGACAACCTGAATCTGGGGTCTAAGGAATGTAATAGTATGGATGAGGCCAGTCACCACCAGTGTTAAATTTATTAGTGTACATATATGCAGGGAGTCCTAGAGAGGTCTGATGATGTGCATCCCACACTATTTGAAAGTTGAGACATGTGAGGGTCTGAGCATGTTGTCAGGGCACACAGATTTGGCTCAGAAGGGAGATTTAATTGCTGTGCATTGTTGCAGGGCTCTCCCAGGGGACACAGAGCAAGGGCAGGAAGAACAAATCAGGAAAGGGACATGGCAGGGGACACTTGGTGCTGGAATTGGGGGTGCTGTTATCAGGTTGCCCATGATAAGTTCAGGAGGCCAGGTGAGCTCACTGGATTTGGGCAAGGAGTCAGCACTGCCAGAGAGAGGTACTCAAAGGTCAGTACCAGGATAGTCCTGCAGGAGGTCTTAGAGGGCCAAGGCTTTAAACATCTGTGGGTCAGGCTTCATGTTACTCCATGCTCAAGCTGGACATGGTAGGAGCTCACTGTCAGGTTGCATTGTTGTCTGGAGGTGCCATGGCATGGGGAGAGAGGACAGGAGCAGTGGGGGTTTTGGCAGAACAGTCAGAGCCTGGCAGCCAGAACCCATCCCATCAACCCAGCCAGCAGCAGGGCAACTAGGGGGCACTAGGGTAGCACCAGGCACCAGGAACCTCAGAGGACAGGGACAGGCTGAGGTTGCACTGGTACATAGGCCCACAGCTGGGCTTGGTGTCATGGGCACCACAGCCGGACAGGGCAGAGCTGTTGAGAACCAGAGACCAGTCCTGCTGCAGCATCACTGGGGCAGGAACTGGGGGGGCTGAACTGGATTCCTGGGCTGTGGGTAGGGTGAAAGGAGCCCTGGAGGGGCTGGATAGGGACAGCTGGGCCTCAGGAGCCTGTCACATATTTATGCAACATCTACACTGCTATTAAGTAGTGTAATATATGCTAGGTAGTTCTCTAATATATCTTTTTTTTTTAATTATTCTTTCCCTATTTTTCCTTTTTGCTAGAGAGCCCAGATTTCAGGTTAACTTTGTATGTGGATTTCTAAATTCTGTATTTGTGGCAGATACTTTGAGGACAGGAGGAAGTAATGAAAATTCAAGGAAAGTGGTAGCGATTTTAAAGAAGATTGACATTTGTTGATTACGACTGCTACTGTAGTCCTGAACACCCAGTCTCAAACAATGTTTCTTAGTACTAGTACACATTGCAAAATGCCAAGCCCCTGTTGGTAAAAGAATGAGCAGAAATTAATCAGGAAGTAAGTGTATGCTGCAGTAAGAGGAATGTCATCATAACAGAGAAAAATAGCAATAGAAAACTGACACTGCAGATTAATTCATAACATCATAGAATCAATCACTGAGATGTGAAAAGTACCTTGGACAGGGCAGACATCAACACCAGTAGATTAACACTTCTCTTGCCTGTTGACAATTTTCTTTCATAAAATAACATGGGGGCTAGTGCTATAAAAAGCTTACTATACTCAGTATCTCAGCTCTTATATATTCAGATTCCACTTCTATTTTATAGGCACATATGTAGGGCTATTTAAATTCTGTATTGTAACACATCCATTTCCTTTCATATTGAGATGTGGTTTATTAAAGATTTCTGGGAAATGTGTTCATTTTTGGTACCTTATTTTCTTCCAATACACCTGTGTTTCTGCTGGAAATATAAACATCTTTGAAAAAAGTTGGCGGAACCTCTCCCTAACTTGCAGATCATTTATCATTTACCTTTTGATTTTCAGGATTTTTACAAGGAAAAAGAATTTTATGCTTTCTGCTTCGCAAAAATTGTATAATTGTATGAGATACACTCAGAATCACATATTCTTGGAAAATGAATATAAGGTGAGAAAGTACAGACACTAATTAATTTCCCTGTAAAAATTAGCTTTTCCGTCTTTTCCCTCTCCTTGTAGACAGGGAAAATGATGAGGTTTTAAAAATTAAAATCCCAACCTCATTTTAGGACTCTGTTCTTTAAAAAAAATAAAATTGTACGAACCAGGAACAAACAAAATCAAAACAGTCTTCTGATATTCAAAGGCAATCTGAAGATTTTGTGTGTGAGACAGAAATTTCTCAGTGAAATATAAATTTCAGTGTCTTATAATTTTTCAGTACAACTTCTTTTTGCTTTACTTGGTCAAGAATCTTAACCAACTTTATGCCTTACTGTATAGATTTTTGTGATTTTTACAAGGGCAATCTCTTTTTGTTTCCATAGTCCACACTTTCTGTCATAATGGTATTTAACGAAGAATATTTTTCACTCCGGTCTTCTAATTTTATGAAATCACCATATCAAAGACAGAAAGAAAGAAGGTAAAATATTTTTGAGTAAGGCTGAAAGAATAAACAGATTTCCAGGTATTGCTTTGAGGATACTTTGAGGACAAGAGGAAATAATGAAAATTCAAGGAAATCATTAGGGATTTTAAAGAAGATTGGCATTTCTTCATTAAGATTGTGGCTGTCATGAAGGAATGTTTTATAGGTTTTATGTTTATTTTTTCTTTATATGATCTTTTTACTTGTTTTGAAATTGTAAGAGCAATTGGAACAGATAACTTCTTAAGGCATATCTCCTTCTTGTAATCAGTGAGTTGCAAATATATCTGAGATAACTCTCTGGATAAGGACTAACCACGATTGCATAACACTCTATTCAGTTTAATTTCTCTTGCTTGTAGTATATTGTCAACAAATTATATTGTGCTGGTCAAATTTGCCCTTATTCATGCAGTGAGTGGGGCTTGACATAATGGAATTCTGTTGGGATAATCTGTTGGGCTTGACATAATGGAATTCTGTTGGGATAATCTATTTGTTAAGTTACCAATACGTGCTGCTAACATAATGAAGGGAGTGAAGAAGGAAGATAGAATTTGTTTGGGTTTATTTGGGTATCAAAAAGATATTCTTCCCATCACCTGTATTTGTTTATTGTCATGTTGACAAGTTTAAGGAAATCCCAACTGTCTTGAAATAACTCCTGATTGTAGTGTATCCACTATAGGCAGGACTGAAATGGCTAATGTTTCAGTCATCACTATTGCGCAGTCCTTCGAACCTGAACTACTCACTTCTGTAATTTCAGTATTTACTTTTGGGTGATATCTCATGAGTACAGATGCTTTGCATAACAATATTGCTGCTACTTTTGTCACTACTTTTTTGACTTGGTTTCCTTTGTTTCTAGTATTTTGTTCTTCAATTATTTCATAGAGGTATTATTTCAACAGTCCTTGTGCAGTATGTGAAATGTCTCACCTGCTTGACATCTGTGTCTATAGTATTCATTTAGGGCATTTATACAGTCCAGAAAAGTAACTTTCAGAAACTACATTTCTCTTGGTATTGGCATACTTTGGGAAATGATGCAATGGTGATTTTAGTCACGGTTTATGAACATTATTCTAATGTGGACCCAAGACTTATACACTGAATCTGAAAGATACATCATTCAACTATACTTTTTTTTTTTTTTAAATATGTACAGCATTGAGTGTTATTATTATGATGTCAATGATTTTCACTTTTTAACTTGTTTTCTTATTAACCTAATGCAAATGCAATGGAACCATTTCACAAATTGCAGCAATATCATGTGAGCATTTCAAACACTCCAAACTTTGTCTCCTCCCTTACCACCTTTTTACCACCTTTTCCTTCATTCAGTATACAGCTATTATCTCCAGTGCTGTCACTTTACAAGAGCAGCAGTCTGAAAGATTGTCATGGATTCTGTGAGTTTTCCTGTACTTTCATGGGATTAGTTTTATCCATGCTTCTATTCAAACTGTGGCTACATCTGAAATTTTAAAGGCTTTGATTTTGTTTGAAGACATTTGAACACTGCCTTCTTTTAAATTCATACCTACCCTTTCCAGCAAAGAGCTAACAATGGTAGATCCATCTTATGCATTTAATTGACAGCAGCAGGTCTAAGGTGTCTTCTTTCCTGCTATAAAATCATAATGCAGGAAATCTACCCAGCCATCCATCAAGATAATTTTTTTCTTAATATATTCAAGGGTCCAGAGCTATTATTTCAGAAGCCCACTGGTCATGGTAACCAAAGGTAGTGTCCAAACTACTCTAAGATGGCTTTACAGTTCACAAGATAAATGACTTGTAAAGTCTTGATCCTGAAATCTGAAGTAAACTCTGGTTTTATTTCCATAAAGCTAGGCTCTTGAATGGCACACTGAAGCATTTTGAGCTATTACATTAAAATACTGTAATTAGAATATTTAGTGTTAAAACTAAAAACCAAGCCAACAAACAAATAAACAACAAAAAAAAAACTTTCTGCAAAGGTTCCATAGAAGTTAATGTGCTAAACTCATTGCTTGTAATTTCATGGAATAACATGAAGATAATAGGAGTGAAGATTAAAAACAATAATTATTTTTTTTTTATTGCTCCTTGTAAATTCTTTTGCTTTAATGTCTTACTTGGGAGTTCAAATGATTTTACTTTTCTGAAACTCTATCTATTTAACTCCCTCATCATGCAGGTAACCTACAGAAGAAATTTTGAGACTTCTACTTATTTTAAATAAACTATCAGGTACAAATAGCCCTTTAATTTATCTCACTGAGTGACCCTGGAACTTTCCAGGGTTACTAAATTCATATGTATAAATCTTGACTTCAATAGATTCTCACTGAATCAGGAAAATATGGGAGAAATTTTAGTTTTTAAAAAGCTGAAAGGAGAAATGTTTCTCACTTAGGAAAGAAAACATGTAAACAATATTTATTTTACTGTAATTAGTCATTTTACTAACTTATAAAAAAAAGTAAGCAGTTCTTCAGATCTGCCACTTCATGTTGCATTTTACTTTCTCCATTTTTAATAGCAACATGTCAAGACTGAGTAGATTATTACATGTTTTGACTTCGCCTCCAAGCCCACTGTTGGCTCAGCCAGTCCTTCTTGAATTCTCATAATCATGTTCCCAAAAACGTCATCCTGATAGAGGGCAAGTGTTCCATAAAGTGACTCAGGGAAGCACTGTCTAGTTTTTATGATAGTGCTATTTCCTCCAGCTTTACATGTTTATCCTGGTTAACTGGTGCAGGAGAAAAGCAAAATAATTCAGTTTTCTTCCATTTTAGTTTATTCCATCCCATTCTACTGTAGAGACAGTTCCACACAAAGGAGTCATTGTCAGACAAAGAGTGACTTTTTACCTGCCTGGTTTTGTTGGTGTTTGCTTTTCATCTCAAAGACAGGCTCTTCAGAGTATCCCAGAAATTCTGTCTCCCTGCAAATCAGTGAGATAGCTCCCACTGACTTTACTGAAGTTACAGTTTCACTGATTCAGGCTAGCATTTGCCATAAGACCTGTAGCCGACTATAGCCCTAAACGGCTCCTTTACTTATGTTAGTACCCCAGAAAATCAGTCTGGCTGCCATGAGTGGAGCAAGAAAGGTGTGTATAGTCTTTTCAGTAGTAGCAGTTGACAATCCCATCCCTTACACACAACAGGAGCAGCACAACCGTCTCTTTGCAGCTCACCCCTCCCAATTCCTACATGTTTATTTTCTGTAGCAGAAGAAACTGAGCTTTGCCCCAGTCTCTCATCTTTCCAGTGAAAAAAGCTCTATATTTGGCCTAAACAAACATTCAGGGGCACGGATCTTTCTAGAAACTAATAAAACAATTCAGCCCAGCCAAAGAACAAACAATACCTGTTTTCACTGCAGATCTTTGTTGGAGTTCAATCTGTGTAGGCTTTTTCCCCACCAAAATGGGTGAAGGCAAGCTGTTCTATCACTATCAGACTTTTCCATGTATGTTTTTTGGAGCATGTTGTCTTGCTGAAGTGTGTTTGCAATTTATTATCAAAATTATACTTCAGCTCTCCTCTCATTTATTTCTTTGGATTTTAAAATATTTTAAAATAAAACAGTGCCATTTTATCTTTGTACATCTGGCATCATACATACTAGACCTACTGTCAGTAAAAATAATTTTTTCTTACTTTACAGATGTATTTCTTATTTGCACAATTAGAATGACAATGAACAGAAGCCATAGAAGAGCTTGTCTCAGTCACAGGAATTGTTTGCCACAGCCTGTATTTTAAATGATTCCTTAACCTCTGAAAATGACTGAGTTGAGCCCCACACGTAAGCATATTTAAATGTCATAACTTACTCATTAGTGGGAGGAATAGAAAGAGAAAAAAATTCCGAAGAAAGCCTAAGTGAAGATTATTTTGTATGCACTTCCTGGCATGTATCTTAGAGGTACAATGCCACAGTTAAGAATAATTACTGAGGAGGAAAGAAAAGGACAGAGAGCTGACTGAACTCTGTGAAGTTCAAATGTGCAAACCCTCTCAGCTCCAGAAGTGAAGTGACATTCTTTGACTTGGGTGGGAATTTGCATAGTGTGGGAAAGCTTTTTTCTTATCTTCACATACTTGTGCTTGCTCTGGAATGATCAATTTTCAAGGAGCATTTCAAAATAGATGCAAAAAAGGGCTGCTCTTGAACTTCTGTAATCCCATATCCATTTGGAACACACATCAGGGGACTGTTAAACTTCTGACTCACCTATAACACTGCTTACATGTCAATGATCGACTTCTTAAATAACTACCACAGACAAATAATTAAACATAAGTTTAGAAGAAACAGAAATCATTAGAGAAATCATCTCAGAGTTTGAGAGCAAATCATGTTTTGATACAAGGTCATAGTGTGCGATTATGTGTTGCCAATGCCATGTTTGTTGGAAGAACTTTTATTTCAGAAAGCACAGGTATGCATCAGGCAAACAAAGCTATTTTAACAGTGTCTATGTTTGTATTCCTAGTAAAACATATTGCTTTTTATATGAACACGTGATTTCTGAAAAGAACCAAGAAGATTTAAGCTGAAGTTATGATAGGTAGCTGTAGGTATGTCAGAGACCTGAAAGAGTCCTGTTGCTTATATCCTTCTCACATTCTATTATAGCAATGTACATTGTGGATTTGAAGAATGTCTGCTAATAATGAAATTTGTTTTATTAACATCAAAGATGAGCAGAATTTTACTGAATCCCTGAAAGATTTTTGAATGCTAATATAGCTGCAAAATAACATCAAGAAAAGCTTGGTTTCGTTTTTGTGGTTGAGATTTTTTTTTCTTTTCTTTTTCTCCTTCCCCCTTTTCAAATGAAAAACTGAATATTCAAAGGGTCTAATTTTCCAAAAGGTGACTAATCCAATTTCACTCATTGTCTGTAAGTACCACATTAAGAAAAACTTAATCTTGGGCCAAGGAGGCTCTTAAGCATTAAGGCACTTTCCAGTATTCTGTTCCACGATGTCTAAGTCATTGTAGGCTTCAGGCTTTGATTTTTCTCTAATGCAATTTCCTACTTGTAAACTTGGTATAATATTTTACTTCTTTACATTATGAGAACAACTACATAAGAAAGGAAAGTTATTCTCATGCTTTAGAAATTAGAAGAGTATAGTACTGGCACAGGTGAGTCCAACTCATGAATAATTTTACTGGAGGTAAGATAAAGGATTTAAAGTTATGTACCAGCTATCACAAATTGTCTGTATAATGATGCTTGAAAAAATATCCTCATGCAGATTCACTTATTTATGCTGTTCAAAAGACTATAAGATAACATGAACCCATTTAACATCCACTTAAATTACAGTACACTGTGACTAATGTCATTAAATAAAACAGCTTTTAATGAGGTTTCTCACACTTCTCCAATTCTTACTGTATTTATAGTATTATTAAGTTTTATTTTGTTCCCTGAGCATTTTCAGCTGCAGAATTTGGTTAAAAATATTTAACTTGGAAACCACCTATGAAATATAATTGATGAGAAAGGCACAGACTGCTTTGTTTCCCCTGTCTTTGTACAATTGTCCTTGGCAAGATGAAATAAGTGAAATGAATCATGTGCTGTCACCATTATTGAGGAAGTCCTGATGGCTTTAGCTTGAGGTTAAGGTTAGAAAATCTCTTTGAATATTACAGCTTGCTTTCTCTCTTCATATCTCAGGCTGAAATACACTTTTTTTAAAATTCTCTTTCTCCCTCCCTCCAAATCGATGCAATCAGATTTTGCTGAAAAAGTGAAAAATTATTTTCTTCAGCTTTTGTGTGTTTCTCTGAAAACAAATGAAAACTCTTGACATTTTCTTGAACTCTTGAGGTAAAATTCCATATAATTTATCTAGGGGTTCTGTCTTCACATCTGAAAGCAGACTGTGCTTGATATTTTCCCTGATGGTAGACTTTTTAATGATTAATATTACTGTACTAACGCCATATACTACTACTTTTTATTTCTGCACACAGTTTCAGTTTTACATACACAGAAGAATATTCTTTTTTTTTCCAAAGTATGACTGGAGCAGCTCTATACACTTAAGAAAAATGATGCTACAGAAATTTAAAGTATTTGTTTGTAGTGTAACAACACTGGGATCAAATATGGTTGCCATAGGCAGATCTCAGTCCGCTCAATATAAAAAGAGGCTGAAAATAAACTCACATGCTGGCAAGTGCTGTGGTAAAATCTCAGGGAAGTCCCTACTCATCAAGGTCAGGAATCTGTGTGTACATGTCACACTTCTTCTTCAGTTTGCTTTGACAGGTTTGCTTTATGTAGAAACCTAACTACAGGGTAGGAAGAGTGATGTAGTCTGGGAACATGATGAGAGACACATTTGGACTTGAGAACCCCTAAGCACCTCTGTGCCTAGTAATACAGTAATATGCATCCAGAAGAGATTAAAAAGTAAATTAACCAGGGATAGTTATATAAACCTTCTTTATGAAGTTATTTGAAATGGGACTGAAAATATCCACAATTTTAAAGGCAGGAAAGGAAAAAATCAAAGCAAGAAATAAATTGTGTCAAAAGTAACCTGTGGAGGTCATGTTCTCTGGTGAAGATAAGAACAGAAACATTCCTACCTTTAATTTTTAATAAGGGTCTTAGTGACCTGCATTCTGAGTAAGAGAATGATACAAGCATATATCGATGCATGGTTTGTTTATACGTCTGTGAATAACTTAGAAGCATATGTTAGATGTGATTCAAGATTAGGCCATTTAACTGTAATATAAATCTGTACATATGCATCCAGATTAGTTGCCTAAATATAGCTGTCCAGTGTCATCTTCTTTACCTGAGACTGTCCCATGTATATTCCAGAGAGTCATTGCCTTTACAGAGATGTCGGGTCTCCTACAGTCTTCTGCCAGACTTATGCAGATCTCAGATGTCACTAAACATTGTATGCGAACAAGCTAATAAAGCCCCTAATCGGTGTAGGTAATGGAGTTTAAGAGATATTCAGCTGACCAAATGAAGGTGACACAAGCAGCTTTCAAGGTAACATTGATCATACTTATTAAAGGTTTCATTTAGGTGCACACATATAGGCCGTTTTGTACAATGTGAGATATTGAGAATCTGAGACAGATGTTTATGGCTGACAGATGAGACCTGTAGAGAATCCATATCTTTCGCATAAGATCTAAGGATGTTTCAAAATGTATTGAGTTTCTATCTATGGGCAAGTCAGCACTAATGTGGTGATCCTTATGGGTCCCTTCAAACTTGAAATGTTCTACGATTCTATGATTTTATGAAAAGTGACTTGCATACCTACATGGAGAAATGTAGGTGTCTGTTATTATCTGACAAATTGAATTTCAACTATTGTGACTAATACAAACAGCCAGTAGGAGCGTAGCAAATAGTTTACATCCTCCATTATACAAATTTTCCATTTAAGTTTCTTTCCCCTTAAATTCCCTTAATGTACATTAGAGTCCATCTTGTTTCCTGCTAGTTGCAGTTAGGGCTTGGTTTGGTTGCCTGCACCTACCTGTTTATGGCATGAAAATGTTTGTGGGTAAACTGCTGAGCTTCTAGATGCTCCTCCAAAAGGTGGAGGAGGTGGTTCTTGTGTAATCCTGCCACACTGAGTGGACATTTCAGGTACCGTAAAAGATCTCAAATGGCAATGGACACTTATTTAGGCAAAGAAATTGAACCCTTAATGTTTAACTATGAAAAAACACTTAAGGGTCCTGATAATGGCCTGACCACACAAAAATAGTGCTAATTATATATAACACACCAACTCAAAAGACTTCTTTGCTCATGTTAGTTATTGCAACCTTTACAGTATTTATTTTGTTGTCATTGCTGCTGTCTCTTAAGCCATGAGAAATATAACAAGCTTTAGCACAGTAAATACGTTTATTTTTCCACAAACTTCATGCACTACAAATGCAAGCAGTATTCTTAACTGATATTCCTGGAGTAAGATGATACAGTAGGTTAACAAGCTAGTGACCTGATTCTCATTTACACTTAGCTGATACAGAATGCCATTGCACTCATGTCAGATTCACTTAAAATGAAATGAAACATTTTTAGGGCTACTTCACACTGTGAAATGATGCAAATGAAAATAAAGCCTTGGATTTTCACCACTGTATGTTTTTGCCGAATCCTGACTACAGTTAGGTTCACAGAAATTTATAAGCTACTGGGACTCTACCCAGTGAACCTAAGGGAAGAATGCTACACACTATTTCAAAACTTGTTTTAAGGTTTCTGTTTATGTCATGCTGTGTAGGCTAAAACACAGGGGTCAGTGAAGACTGGGTTCTCAGACAGTTGACTGTTTGAGGTTAGAAGTATGCTTAATATTATTTTTCCTTTTATTTTACTGTTTCAAACTGATTTCTACCTCCTGAGAATAAAGGCAAATCGACCTTTGTGGACATTTCAAAAAAATACCCTTGTAAATGGTGAATATTAGGTATCAACAAATACAGAAAGAAATTAAGGATCAGGCACCACATCAGTGATGCAAATGGGCAGAGTGCTGTTTGAAAACCAGCATCTATTTTTTTATGAAGTTGGGAAAAATATTATGGATTGTAAATTTTATAATCTAGCATCCCAAAGATTTTTTTCTAGAGTTCTGCCATTTTTTAATAACAGATTACCTTGAAATGGAATGGAAAAAAATCCCTTATATAGAAAAGGTATGGAAAAAGATTTAGAATTATTTATTTATGGACAATGCATTTTATCAAAATAAAAAAAAAAAAACAAAGCCAAACAAAAAATCAAACCCACAAAACCAACCAGCAACACAAAACCAAAGACAGTCTATTGTGTAGGATCAATCTGCAGTAAATTTCTGCCATGCTTCAAGTATGTTACTGGTGGACCTGCTTTTTAAATCAGTTTGAGGCCTTTTTTTCTTGTCCACAAAAATGCACTGGCTTAAAATACATTTTCCCTGATAATAATAAGAAATTATGTAAAAAATATTTAGTGACTGATGTGCACCAGGGAAAGGGGTGGGGTCTGAGAGAGAAAGAGAGGCAGAGAGGATGCAGGTTTCTTTCTGGCTTTTGATAAGAAAAGCCCAACAACAAATGGCAAAATAAAAATGTAAGTCTAATAAGAGAGAATAGGAATATAGATAACAAGCAAATCTTACACACCTTCAGATGCTGGGAACACACTTTTACAGCATTCATTCAGCATCAGATGGACACTGGATGGATTTTCCCTTTTAACCGTGTGCAGATCCGCAGATCACTTAATGGAGAGAAATTCTTCCTTTTTGGTCATTTGAGCTTTTACATAATTTTCTTCCAAGAAACCAACTCTATTCATAAAGGTCGTACACATCAGAACTTCTTGCTGGACATGCAAGGCCATGCTGGACATGCAGCACAGTGCAGCAGAGGCTTACATTTGTTCAGATTAACTGTCTTGTGGATCATTAATTCCTCAACATACAGCAGCTTCCCAGTCAGGATCATTACAGTGACTTGAAGTATTTTGGAAAGTAAGATCATCTAAAAACCTCCAAGATAATTAAATATTTATCTTATAGATCTATTTAACATTTAGAGAAAAATATGAAAAACCTATAAACAGCAGCATGTTTTAGTCAGTGCCATGAAGTCTGAGTATCCCCCAAGGACAACTCTAGCATAAGCAAATAAAATGGACTTAAAATCTTTCTGAAATGCCCCCCTGCATAAACACAGTTTAATTCAATTGAGCTGTGAAAGGAGAATCCTTTGATAAGAAAAAATATTATTATAGTCTTATGAAATAAAATAAGAAGTCTATTCTCTCCACTGCCATTCAACATAATCGTATCACTGTCTGAATAGTTTGACTGAATATTGCAAGTTCAGTAAGGACTGACGGATCTCATCCTAAACTTCAGTAAAACTCTTATAACACAGGAGACATACATGCAAGATTTAGTTTTATACTTAAAAAAATCCAATAACTAGCTCATGCCTTCATTTACAGAATAAAAGTGATATGAAAAAAGACATATTTTTAGCCTGGATAAAAGTATCAGTGTAGCAGTCTGAATATGTACATAACTGTCATTATGTTCCTTGTTATTTTGTAAAAAAACCCCAGTGATAAATTAGCCACTCAATAGGGGTTGCTAAGAAACTAGGAACCAACTCTGACAATAATTGAAGCTTACTTTTAACCACCAGAAAAGAATCCTTAAGGATTTATTAAAGAATGAGTGAAGGTAAAGAAAAGTTCTGGTCTAATTTTTCCCTTTTCCTTAGAAAAATACACTTATCTTAGATCTCATACTTAGATCTTGCCTTTTAAGTCAATCCTTGTTTTATTTTTTTTTCATTGCTAAAATGAGATTTTTTTATTAAGTGTTGCCAAACATGGACTAGTCATATATTTTTCTCCACTAAAGGTTATTTATTTAAAAGGATAATTTCTATCCTGTATATACAGATAGCCACCAAAGAATCTATTTAAGAAGTGAAAACTTATTTTGCATTACAGCTTTCTGGATCAAACTGTTTTACTGTTAGGATTTCAGAGGCAGAGAAAATCACTGATCAGGCAGGTATTGTATTGCTTTGTCAGGTACACATATGCCTCACAAAAAGTAACTCCTCGAAATAACTCCTCTAATCAGAATGAGGAAGAGTTGTGTTTAAATTCTCAGTTTTCTGATGTGATCTGGATTTCGGTTATACAACTGATATTCATTCCTAGACTTACACTAGTCTAATGTTTAATGTTAAGATTCGAATATGACTTACTAAGCCATAGTTAAGCTGGAATAACAGGTCTCACACAATATGTACTAGTTCTTAAAGGAGTACACGGTCCAAAGAGAGAAATGTTAAATATATATCAGTTGATTTTATGCATTTTCTTTCATTGAATTTTTTAAAGGGAATTTAATAGGCATAAAATCATTAGGGAAGAGTTGATTTATAGAGTTTTAATGAAATTACTTTGAAACATATAGAACTATATTAAGAATTACATCCTTTGCACCCTTTTCTGATGATATGTAATTTTAATCTCTTTTATCTATTTGTTACAGTATTCATTTAATTGGGTTTAAAAAGTCTACAGAACTATGGAGATAAAAACAGGTTTTGATTGAGGTATTCCAGCACATCTATACTTTTCTCTGCATCCAAGAGAAATTAAAAAAAAAAATGCTTTTTTTAACTTTGGTTCTAAATGGAACTAAAATGTGACAATTATATGTGAGTAGTAATGCATTGTGGTTTTATTCCTTAAAGAATACATAAGCAATTTATTTTAAAAAGAAAAAATCTTCAAGTTCATATATTCAATTATATGTTGTTATTTGTTTTTATTGTCTACAGAGTTGGATAACATTTCTGTTATACATATACACAAGTATGGCAGCTATGCTTTAAAGTATTGGTAGGCTTGTCATCCACATACTTCATTGCAGGATGGACCCCTAAGGAACTATTAGAGCACTATACTGTTTGCTCAGTGGACTGAAAATGTATACTTGACTTATTTCCTCCTATTTTAATATCTTTGTAAACTTCTGGTTACTAGGCTGAAAACCTCTCCAAAGGACAAGAAAAAAAAACAACCAAAAAACTTTAAAATGAATGAAGAGTTTTCTATTAGGAGCTGTCGAATTTTATATGTTGAACTTCAACATATAAAATGGAACTGTTACACAGTCTCAACTTCAGCATAAAAAACATTTATTTTTCTTTTTTTCCCCCTAATTTTTCTACCAGCTCCAAGAGCTCTATGCTC
>VXAK01028357.1:0-26373 GCA_013399435.1 Arenaria interpres
GTGAAATTCAGTGAAATTTCTCTCTTGGACCGGATTTCGAGAATTAACTAAAATTGATGAGGATTCTGTTCTTCTACAATGCACTTAGTGTGAAGATGGTAAGACTACTTCAAATTTTTTCTGACTAAATTTCACATTACTACCCAAAAGCAAGTGTTTATCACTGTTACACAGCCAAAAAAAAAAAAGTTTAACACAAAAGGCAGCAGCCTTTCAAAGAAACTTCTGGTATAATTGTACAGTACTGGTGCTGCTTAAGAGACAGGTTAAAAACTGGT
Source organism: Arenaria interpres (assembly GCA_013399435.1). NCBI lineage: Eukaryota > Metazoa > Chordata > Aves > Charadriiformes > Scolopacidae > Arenaria > Arenaria interpres. The sequence continues at coordinate 279 of VXAK01028357.1, forward strand.
GCTTTCCACACCGTGCACAAGGCCTTAGAAAGATTTCTGTCTTCAGATTGGGAATATGAAGTTGCCAGTTTTAGTTGAAAATTCTTTTTGCATGCTTAAAGCCAGAGGGCTCCTCTAGTTAATATTAATGAAATCGTGTTCACCTCTACCAAATAAATACTGAGTAGAGCAATTTTGTTTAATGTATTAATGGCAATTCGACATTTAAACGTGCATTTTTATTTTTGAAAATTCAAACCTGAACGCCTCCAGGTGTTGCACTAAAAACTAAATGAGAATACTTGGAGATTCCTTGGAGAATTGATGCTGATAAAGACTATCTGCTTGCATTAAAGATCCACGTAGGTACAGTCTAGATATGCAGAATGCAAAGAGTAACTTCCAATTAGAGCAAATGCCAGACTTAAAAGTATGTAGAGGACACTCACTGTTAGAGCAAGGGGCTTAAGTCCTAATCTTAGAGTTTAAAGGATGCTGCAACCGCTAATGACTATTCAAAGGAAGGTGCTGATTTCCCACTTTCTGCAAAAAACTTGTTAGGCAATGAAGCTTCCAATATTACAGCAGCGGGTTGGATTTATTTTTTTCCACCAATTGTACTGAATGGCTACATGATTTTAAGACTTTACCACTTTGTTTCCCCCTGAACTGTAAAACAAGTATAATATTGCTTACCTTTTACAGCATCCCTGGCCTGAAGCGTTTTACATCAGTAGGAAGTATTATTTTTAGACTCTTCTTCTAGTGAGATTTGTCACCAGTCTAAATCCTCCTAGAAGTCTGGATGAAAAGAAATGACCTGACCGTTCTTCTTAGTCTCATAAGAGATTTTTCATTTCGTAATACTTTCCAACTAAACTGCAGCCCAGTGCTTTATGATCTATACGAAGCCATTTCATGATCTGAAAACACTAGGTATAATATTACAGAAAAACAGCTAGAGAGGTCAAGGTATTCTCATCCCTCAATATAAGAACTACTAACTTAACATCATAAATACACTGTGAAATGCTCTTTTCTTCCAACTGCTTCACATCGTCCTGGAAGCTCTTATACCACTGACTTTAGAAGATTCCCCAAAAAGCATCAAATTGAATCCAATTAAGAATATATATAAATGCACTTCCTACAATATAGCATGAAGTCCCAAAATACATCAAAAATGCAGTAACAGATGTCCATGAAGCCAAACACAATCCAATTCCTGGTATTCTTGTCCATCATTAAAGAGCCTCTACAACACACTAGTGATGGGCTCATAGCCCACAGCACAGGCAGACATCCTGTCATCATTTCACTCAAGCCTAGGAGTGCCTTCAATAGACACAGATGAAAGTTTTCTAGCAACATACAAGAGTTGGAAGAAAAAAAAAAAGAAAGAAAAAAGGTAGCTCCAAAGCATCTGTTAAGGATGAGTCCTGTTTCCCCCATACCTCTGCTAACCCTAGAAGCAATTATTTTGAGGCCAAGAACAGAAAATTCCTAGTCCTATCTCAGATCAGTGAGTTCTGTAGGTTAATCACACAGTGTCAAGAACTGGTTTCTCCTCCTTTTTTTGTTTTTTAATCTTCTACTTTTCAAGACAGTTATTCAGGGGAAAAAAAAAAAAATTATTAAACTAGATATACGTAAACTCATACTGTATTTTTTCTTTATAAAAAGTTTTCGTAATTTATTCTCCTGGGTATGGGCTGCACCAGAGTTTTACTAATCACAGCTATCACCGGCACAGCTGTCAGCAAGTAAGTATAAGTGAAAGTTATCCCATTTTGAAACAAGGATACATTTTCTTATCAATCCAAACAGCTTCTGTGTCTCACTGAAGTAAGGGATTTCATTAGCATGCTTAGAGAGGATAGAGGGACAACAACAGCTGTAATTAAGGCAAATCCACAGTATCTTAAGTTCAGCTGAATGAGGACAATCCCAATTTTCTCCGTCTTCCCACATGAAAATTTTAAATCTTTAATGATATGTCATCAGCCATTTTTTTAAAAAATCATCTCCAGATACATTTTTTTAAAAAAGTAGCCTAAGCTGAATAAAATATGCAAGTAAGAGCTCATCTCTATTAATACAAACTTTTTGTACTCTTATACTATCCTTTATACAGCCCCCCTTTTCCCTCTCACCTGCTCAGTTTTGATCAGCACTTTAAATCAAACCTTCCACTGCCACATTCAAGTTTTACCTTGAGGCACAACATAAAAATCAACACCACAGATTTTTGCAATATATGTTCCTGGCATCTACCTTTCATCATAGCAGCAGCGCAATGAAAACCAAGCATTGCACATGGAATTTCACACCAAAGTCATCAAAATAAATGCTCACCCTCACAAAAATTTGTATTATATTTTTGATGTTAGGAGAAAACGTTACGTGTACAACTAGATGCAGAATTAAAAACAAGCATTTCAAGTGAAGTTCAAGATGGCAGGTAAGAAGATAAATATTCCACGTGAGTCATAACAACCTACTTCAATGCAGTAAAAAGACCACTCAGGTGAAGTGTTTCCCTCTATACAAATATTCATGCTTTACTAGGGGAAAAAAAAAAACAAACAATAAATCACAAACTCCTTAATAAATATAGTAGCAATTTATGCTTTATCCTAACCATTAACTAGCAAACTCATGAAGTCTGGATTGAGTACAGCCCAGTTCAGGAATGCACTCAAACAAAAGGCCAAGGAAACCTACGAGAGAGATTTGTTTGGAATCACAGATTGAGGTACTTTTTCTCCTTTAAAGTTTATCCAACACTATCAGAATTTTCAGGCTGATCAAATGTGAGATTTTTCCCAGCAGCCAAAAAAAGTTACGTTCAAAACAAAAGCATCAAGAATCTTACTATATCACAGCCACAAAGAATTTGACATAGATGCGAGTACAGTTTCAAGCAATCCACAAGTCAAGTCACAAGCTTTGGAAGATTAAAGGTGAGTCTCCAAACTAGCAGTAACACGACTCCATAAAATGTATGTATTTTCTTAGAATCTACTCTTCAGAACAGGTTCACCCTAAGAACAGGTTACAAGACCTTTTTCCATTTAAATACCTCATCAGTATCCCAGCTGCTGTCAGAACGGCATAACAGCCAAAATCCTTGATAGTTCTTGTCTTCTTCCCAGCCCAGCCTTTGTTCTTACTCACTGCCTCTTCTAACCTCTTCACCGACTATATGCTACCAGGTAAACTCTGTATCAGCCTGGAAATTATATACTCCTTCTCACATAACAATTCTCCTTGACAGACAACCGAAGATACTACAATATTAAAAGGGGAACTTTGTTTAAAAAAGCTCTTGATTTCCAAAGTTCATGCAACAGTTTTCGTGATCAAAGAAAACACTTGTCTTCACACACTAACACCCATCCCTTCCCCCAAATTTGGAAGGCTCTTTGACTGCTTACATTTCCTTCGTTTTATCTGAATCTCATGTGATCGGCAGCTTGAGGAGAAAGGAGAATAGATTTTCTCAATGCTCTGTTAGGGTTCTCTTTACTCTTGCCAATAAGGGAAGCTTTGCTATAGTCTGCCCGGTTTCCTTCTTTGCCCTAAGGAAAGAAAAGTTTAAGTTATGTTACCTTCATTCAAAAAAAATCTTTAACAGGCTTCTCAGCATCTGGAAAGATAGTTTAATGAAACTGAGAAGTATCAAACTAGTTTTCAATGATAAGTTTTAAAAATAACATAAAGAACATTATAGGTAACACACCAACATATGATTTTTAAAACCATTCTTTTCCTCTCATCCACTACTGTTCTCAAAGGACTCCCAACAAAACATTAAAGAAGGACATGCACAGAGTAAAAGTCACAGCTAATTTATCCTGCCCTCGTGCACACACAAACTTCCCATCAGATACATTACGTGTCATTACAGACTGTACAAAACCTTCAGAGCAGTGCCATTTTCTTGGTAACAGTCTGTTAAATTCCATTTGGAAACATCGGCTAAATTCTGGGAAAGTAACTAATTGTTCTGTAGAGTGGTTCTCAAAAAAAAAAAACCCCAAACAACTAAACCCCACACACCCTGTGACAATATTCAAACAGGTCATCTCAAGAAAGCACCCTGGTTTGGGGAAGCTTGTTTGATCCTGGAATTTTTACAGGCACAAAGAAGAAAAGAGCCTGAATGCATAATTAATACAATCTCTACGTACATGTATTCCTAAATGCTTACAGTAAAGTTTAGATGCAACAAATGCTACAGCAATGCCCAGGCCACCAGTACGCTAAAGTCCCCACTGTCTCTCTCATGAACAACGACTCTAAGGACAACATTTTGTGACCACATTGCAGTAACTTCACCTGACCATTATAAAAAAAAATAGAATACAGCCAAACCATATTTTTGCAAGGATTTTAGCTTCTCAACTCTTGTCGATGAAGTTTACATCCACCTACCACAGAGCCCAACGACGCCCGTCAACTCTGACAGATCTGAGGAGCTATTCCGTGGCGCCGGAGCAGCGGCGTTCCCAGATGACACTAAGCAGAGAGGCACCAAGGGCCCACCTCGGCAGCGTGTTCCCAGCTGTCATCCTGCAGAGGATGCTGCGAAGATGGATCGGCCTCAGCGGTTACACGGAGCTGGTCAAGGAAGTTCAAAGAGGTACAGAACTGCATACCTGCCACTGAACCCGCTGGGGTCTCATTCCTCTTACCATCTCTAAAGGAAGCCACTTTGTAACGCAGGACCAACAAAACATTTCATCAGAAGAAATGCCACAAACATCCACAGCAATAAACAGGGAATTTTTGTGGTTTTCTGACTTTTTAATCTTTGTCACCTGCTACAATTCACCTTTGGTCCTCAGGGGAAAGGAAAGGCTCCTGCAGCCAGGCTACTTTAGAACACAACCATATTAAGTTACAGGCTAAAGAGTGATTACAGACTGGGCAAAAGAAACACACTGGCCAAGGAAAACGCAATCTGGCCCATTCTAGAAAGACAGTAGCTGGAAAAATAGCCCAGCACTGAGATTTATAGAAAACTACAGGAATAAACTCTCAGTCATACGAAAAGGAGATCTGCAACTGTACACCACCTTCCCCACCAAAATAGCATACACATTGCAAATCGGCCCGTAATTCTTACAGATGCTGTGAATGAAGTATGAATTTCTGTACTAAACATTTATATAGTAACTCAGAAAGAAATTTAAGTTCTAAAGCTCTTTTAAGCTCCCATCCTGAGTTTGGACACCTATTATGATTGCCCTGGTCACTCTCCACTTGTATTCTTAGCCGTAAAGCTGAATTTAGCACAGGGATTTTTGTGCCTCTCCTTTCTCTCCTGACACACCAACCAGCCCCTTCTGATTCACAGAGAATTCAGGCACCTCCAAAGTTTCATTCTTACTAACAAGTACACTCCACAGCTAAACAGCAGCGTTATAACTGTGCTATACCTTTAAAATTCCGGCATTAAAAAAACCCATCCAAAGACATGGATAAGACATAGAAAATGATTGGGGTTTAGCTCTTGAGATTAACAGAAAAAGAGGAACATCCCCAGAACATTGCTCTTGAAAACAATTACGTATTATATTGAATAACTGAAGCGAAAACTGACTCCAAAAAATATCTCAATACATAGGAAGTACAAGTAGCTGTTTGTCAACTTTAATATATTTGATAATTCAGGGAATTTATTGCAATGGATTTCAATGAGATACAATCAATATAAAAGTAATCGAAACTTTTACTTTCCAAGAGAACACAGTTACTGTTGCATGCTACAACATGCAGAAATTACTTCTATTATCCTTTATACGTTAGGCAACAAAAAGTACCTTACCTTATTCTCCACTGTCTGAGCACAGAGGATTAAAAAACAAAGTATTAGGCAGAAACTGCAAGCGTTTCATATCAAAGACCAACAGCTTCATCAATAAACTCACAGGCTGTCTGGCACGCCATACACACACCAGGGACACTTAATGAAAACTTATCCACAGCTTTTTCTTTTTTTTTTTGCAGGCACTCCGATCAGCCAGTTCAGAACCTGGAGGCAGCCTTTCGTCAGCTCCTGTTCCAAAATGCAGATGTCAGCCACGCAACCCTGCAGGAGGGGCCACCGTAGCTTGATTTTCCCTCCCAGCAATTCCCTCTTTCTCAATCACTGCACTGCAGTCTTTCCGAGGGCTACGCAAAACACAGAGGGCTGGGGGAGGCCTGAAAGAACCCCGGGAAAGAAAACCAGTTGCAGTAAAGTTTGTTCAAATCATCTCATGTCTTAATCAAATGTGGGCTTAAAGGAATAAACGACAGAGTTTGGTGGGATCTCTAGGATTCTCTCCGCTGTTCCTCTTCTCTTCCTGCACTTCTTTTCCTTCCTTTTTCATACAATGTTTTAGATTTTCCATTATGGCAAAAATACAGGGACTCGGAAGGGAGGGGAACCAACTACTTTTTACATTTTTAAGTTGTTTCTTATGTTTAGTGACTTCATATAAATTATATTAAAATTACTTTTTATTGCCATTTTTAAGAGGTTAAAACACTAAAGAAAAAAAAGTCTTTTAAGCTCTGGGGCGGTTTGGGGTTTTGGGGGGAGTTTTGGGTGGGTGGTGCTGGTGGGTTTTTTTTAGCTTTTTCTGCTTAAATCGGAGAGTTTAGTCAATTAACTATTTTAACACTTGGACGCTTTCCCTATACAATTAAAACTGCCATGATTACACAGCAGCGGCATTTGTGAGACAAATGCCCAGCAGGAGCATTTGTAATTATTTCCCAAGTGTTCCACAACAGCAGCTAAAGAATACATCCAAATATTAATGAAGCTTTCACAGAACAGTTGAGGTCAGAAGGGACATCTGGAGATCTAGTCCAACCCCCCCCTTCTCAAGCAGGGTCAGCTAGAGCCAGCTGCCCAGAATGGTGTCCCATCACGTTTTGAGTAGCTCCAACAGAGAGCAACTCTACAACCACCCTGAACCTGTTGCAGTGTTTGAGCACCCGTGCAGGAAAAAAGATTTTCCTGCATTCGGATGGAATTCTATGGGTTTTTAATTTATGACCGTTGCCTCTTTGGCAAAAACTGATTTATACTTTTTTTTTTTTCCTTCCTCCCTACCCCCTCAACTTCTTCATTCTTCACAGCTGCATTTAAGAGCAAAGGGAGCGAGCGACGACGGGCTCACAGTGTCAATCAGCCAGTTGTTGGCTCATTTGCCACAATAGGCTCATCACTGCTTTCCAGCCCTTCTTTCCCTCTGCATCCTGCAGAGCAAGGCTCAAGGCCAGCTCTTTTAGCCCAGAGCAGCCCAGCTGCCTACCATCAGCAACCTATTATTCCTTGAGATCCCTGCTCTCCTTGGGGCAGGATCCTGCCCCATCTTCTCTGGAGCATCAGGCAGGGCTGAACACATGCTGACAGTGACATGGAAAGCTCAGAAACCTCCAGCAGCTCCTCAGCACCTCCCTACCTTCTGCCGCAGCCCCCCAGGAGAAGGGGCAGGAGCCAGCATTCATAGTATGTTACGGGGGGATAAGCAGAAAAGGAAATGGGAGAGTTTAGAGCTGGATGCATCCTTTTCAGTTTGGGCTCACAGAATTGAAAGAGTTGGCTGCTTTTAGTGGAGTATTTCAACAAGGTTTATGTTGGCCTTTTAAAGGGATGGTAATGGGCAATATAACTACAGACTCACAGATACGATGCAGATCTCTGCTACCCACTCCCCTACCCACAGAGGGGAGAAAGAATAATCTCTCACAGCTGTGCATAAATCCTTTCCTTACTCTTCACAGGGGTTCCTGTGTTTCCATGCACTAAAACAGCAGTATTACTTTTTTTTTTTTCTTTTCTAAAATGGCTTAGTTAAAATGGAAATTCCTGTAATGGACAACATATACTCAGTTGAGGCTCCCAAGCAAAGTTTTAGTTAGTTTTATTTTAAGCTTGTTTCTACTAAAGTTAATTTATTTAACACTAAAGATCATCCTCAATTTCAAATCTTTTCCCTGGTTTGTAGACCAAACATCACACACCACCTTTAAAAAAAATATCATAATGGATTTGAAAAGGGGAAAGGCCCGCTAGCTTTGAAACAGGAAAAAAGATACCAGAAGAGCTATTGGAGACTTTCTGCGTGACTTAAAGCACTTTGTACATTTCTATTCTCCTTTGTTGAGGAACAAATATAATGCCTCCTTTCTCTGATCTTACCTGGCACCTACCAAGTTCCCATCTCTTCACATACTTGTATATATATTACCTTGTAAAGAGGACTTCAGTCTTAAGCTGGGAACTGCCAAATGTGAAAAAATAACTAGAAATAAGGAACACAAACACATAATTATATCTTGGTGAAGTTGGGGGCAAGGACCAAAAACATCCCTTTCCCCTAAAAAGAGAACATAAATGGTAAAATAAGATCTTCAAGTATTTTTCAGTTTCTGCAGTTAGTCTAAAAGTAGCACCTTAATGATACTTTTAACCTGTTTTGCTTCGGGACACTTAGAATGACCTGAGGACAGCCATATACAGCCTAGTTGCTTCCTGGCTGGAATTCACACACTATCAAGGATGCACACAGCATTTATTAGGAAAAAAAACACCTATAACTAAGTTCGAATAAAATCTTACAGAAAGATAGCAATTCTGCTTTGTAAATTGTTCAAGGTCCTGTGTATTCTTGATGGGAGGGCAAGAGTGACAAAATGCCAAGATAGTATCCAATCATTCCGGCAAACTATTCCCTGCTCCTGCACCCTTCAGGTGCTACATCTAGATCACAATCTAGATGTATGTATTGTGATTACTGTGTAATCTAGTATAACACAGTATTCCTGTATTATACTGCCACAGGAGCCTACAAAAAAATCTTTGGGACAATCTTTGAACTTCTGTGTATAAACAGCATCATTAAGCCACATAATTTATTACTCATAAGATGTTCTTAGACATAATGCCTAATGTATTGTCTAGTGTTATTGCAGCAAAAAGCTTATTTTTAGCCCCCTTTCCACACAAATTTTTGAAAGAGCCTCTCTACCTCCCAGCTTTATAGATCTGTACCTGCTGTGAGGGACAGGCCACAGAGTAGTCCCAGAGCATCACCTACTGCTGCTCTCCAAAGACACAACCCTTATTGCTCACCTGAAGAATGAAGGAATTTCCTATACTCATGTCAAGAAGCTGAGGAGCACGTCTTTATTCATTCTTAATTTACAGTTTAAACTGAAGGCAAACAGGACTACCAACTTTTTTTGTAGAAGCATCATTTCTTTTCCAACTCCAGAAAAAGCAGAGTGGACCAAGGAAGGAAAGCACAACGTCAAACACATTTAAAGTATAGTTCTAAAAGATTCAGGATGTTTTCTCCTCTTGCAACTAACGTATAGCGTAGTTTCCCAAATCAGACCATGGCTGACTAAGGAAGCTTAGTGAAATGGAGATAATAATTTGCCTACCTTCCTTGCAAATACAACAGAACTGATAAAACAAACCAAAACTGTATAAATAAACAAGCCTCCATATACTATCAGGCAACTTAATTCCATCAGGCTTAATAGTCCATTCCAACTTGCTAAATAGTCCATTCTGATTGTGTGGAAGAAACAGAACAAGGCAGATCAAGGCTATAAGAGGGTTTACTTACAGAAATAAGAATGAAACTTGTTTGACTTCTGAGGTATCACCCTCATTCATAACTAAAGCAAGTTCAAGCACTGAAGATGATTTGTAAAATTAATACCATCAACTTAAAGATGTGAAAACACGGAGGGGAACAAGGTACTTTACAGTTTCATGCAATGATACAAATACTACTTCTACCAAAAAAAAAAATAATAACCAAAACCACCCAACAAAAAACCCCAACTCACATCACTGTCATGAGGTTTCTAAATGTAGACATTACAAAAATATATACAGCAGAAGAATTGTTGCTACCTACCTGTTTACATGAAAAAAATTCACAACACAAACCACAGTGATACACAAGACAGCAGTCTGTGCTTCCAATGGATTAATATATTGTCTCCCACTGCTGAGAGCTGGTCTTGATTCAGTTAAAGCCTAAGCGCTCAGGCTCTCCTGCTGGGAAACAAACAAGTAAAGTCGGTTTCAAGTATCTCCTATTAATATACAGAAACAATTCTCACAAGCCTGAAGGCAGAAAAGAGAAATAGTAGGTTAAGGTTGCACAAAACCATACCAAACTACGGCAAATCAAAAAGCTGCACTGCGATTTACTAGTTCACTAGAAAATTCATTGCAAAAGTCTGTTTACTTCATGGAGGAAGTCACCACTGCCACCAGTTAGTGAGTCAAGCTAATCTGCAAGAATGTTTTACATAATGGGAAAATTTTTATCGGCCAGAGGTTCACAGTGTTCTTAAATTTCCAGAAACTGCAGATGTAAAGATACTTCTGTTAACCTAAACCAAAACCAAGAAAAGAAACTATCCGAGATGCACGCTCCATTTCACAACACGCATCTAATTTTACGAGCTACTGTACTTTGACCTCTTCAGCATAGGAAAGATTTACATTCCGATATAGAAGGAAGGAAACACGAACACCGAACACACAGGTAGACTTAATACTACCACTAAATAGTATTAAAACATATTGGCTAGCACGTCATCCCCATTTCTGAACTGCGATACTAAGAATTGAAGTAGTTTAAGCTACCAGTTTTATTCTTGTAAAAAAATTAGTACTAGTGAAACAGCTGGAATGGATTTACAAGAAAGCATGATACCATCTTAATTCTTCCATTTTCACTTTACCATGAAATAAAAGCTAACAAAAGAGGCAAGAATACCTACAGAGAGTCAGTAACAAACTGAAAGGTGTTCTTTCCGTCTTTAATCAATGAAAATATGCTGCAACACAGCTATAGTATAAAATCCAGTTTACTCAAACAAATTAAAGTAGCCTGAATGTAAAAACCTTCCCTCAGTTTTCAGAGGTATGATAACAGCTTAAGGATTATATTTACAATCAGGCAGCTCAAAAAATAAAGTCAAAGACTAAATTCAAAACATTTCACAGTTCAAATATTATTCCCATTATCCTGCTAAAACTATGCTCAATTTAAAAACACAGATTGTTCAGACTACAACTTATATGTTAGTTGCTGCTTTCAAAATATTTTTAGAAAGAACAGGTCCATTTTTTCTAATTACATAACTTTTGAAAGTTGGAAATTGAGTAAATATTCTGAATTAATGTTGCGGATGATCAATCCAAAAGTATTTGAGCTCTAAAACAGACTTCAAATTACAAAAGTGGCCATAAACTAAACGGTACTATGTTAGGTCTCAAAAGCATAAAGACAATATTTGTTTTAGTACTGAAAAAATACAACTCTGTTACCATGACAGTGTAATACAACTTTCCTAACAGGTCACAAAGCATTCGAGGGGAAAAAAGAACATTCAGAAGTCCAAGTTCAGAGGTAAATTCACCACCTTTGGCCAACTTGTGGCCACAGGGCTCCACAGCACGATATATGAACAACTGCTCCTGTGGTCCTTACTTTCTTATTTTACTTTTGGCGATGCAAATCCTCCATAAAGGTTTCTGTCCTACCAAAATGTTCTTTCCACCCTGCTGTACGTTAAGAGATCACATCTCATCTTTCCTGTCACAGTTACTTTGCTTATGTAATTGCCAGTGAAAGCCACTTTTCTGATTATGCGAAGGTTATCTGCGTTGATGACAGAAGAATGAATGAAAAAGGCCTTCTGACTCCAGTAACTACATGCTCCTTTTTATACTGAAACCTAGTTAAGGGGGCTGTCTCTACTCCACAACATAACCAACTTGTAATTACAGAAAAAGGAAGAAAAAAAAAAAAAAAAGCATGCAAAACAAAAGAAAAAGCATGCTTCTTTCTGTTATCTGGTGATGCCTTCATTCAGGGACCCGCCTGGATGCAGTCCCGAGTAATGTGCTATAGGCAATCCTGCTCCGGCAGGGGAGTTGGACTACATGACCTCTAGAAGGTCCCTTCCAACTCCAACAGCTCCACAATTTGAAGGCCTAAATTCCACCCCTGGAGTATATGGACCAAGACCAGTGATACAGCTGCACTGCCTGAATAAAAAGCAACATCTTCATGTTGTAATGACCAAAGCAACCTCTGGGAACCATCCTGAGGACCCAAAGGGGTCCACCAGTTCACACAGAGAGCAGCCATTAGCACGGCTTTTTAAGTTCCCCAGGACAATAAAATGCTCTTCCTCACCTACAGCTAGACTTTGCTTGTCAGTCTTGGCCGCGCCATACTTACATGGACCTCGTCATCTTTCTCCACATAGCAAACACCAGTCCTCACCCTCCATCAGCTGGCAGGCTGTGCTCCCTCTATGCCTTATCAAAAAACCACAGCCAGAACAATACTGGTTTTGTGGTCTGCCTTAGGTTTTCCACCTAAGGGCAACTGCTGCACTTCAAATCACAAGGGTAAGCACAGGTCCTCCTAGTGCATTAGACATCTGGAAATCGCGCAGGAGCAAGCTTGATCTGATGTTCTGCAAGTTGGCCTTACAGAAATCTGAACCATTGGAGCTACTGTTGGAAGCTAGGGTCATGCCATGAACACAACTTCCTCGATTCAGATAGGAACAAAATGCTATAGAAGTTTCAGCTGTTCTTGCCTAACAACGTATCTCCATGTGGTTCAAGGGAAGGACCTCAGTACAGTAATCCAAAACACAAAACTCACAATGCAAATTAAAAGAAATAAAAGATAATAATTATAAAAAAAAAACCAAAACCACACAAAACAAACATCTAGACCGGGGGTAAAGGACAGATTAAAAAAATAAATCTTTGCAGCAGCCACAAACAGCTGTGTTCTAACCTATAGGCCAGCCTCTGATCTAGTCTGAGTATGGAATTGAAGACAACCCTGAAGCCACCTGTGCTGGGACAACCACCAGAAACAGCTACACGTGGGCAGACTGCAGGCAGTGGTATTCCTGATTTAAAATGTGTAACCTCCCAAGATTCCCCAACGCATTTCTGCCTCATTCAGTATCGGTAGTAGGTCCGTTTTATGAGTTAACATCATCCTGAAATCAATTCTCATCCCACCTACTTTTCCAAAGTTAGTTAATTTGGACTGTCTAACCAATTTTGCCATCATCATGGCAAAGCTGTGATACTGTCAAAGAAGACTAACCACTTTGTGTATCTACAGAAAGAATGACCCAGTCACCACACTGGAGAAAAGGAGGCTGAGGGGAGACCTTATCACCCTCTACAACTACCTGAAAGGAGGGTGTAGTGAGGTGGAAGTCAGTCTCTTCTCCCAAGTCACAGGCAATAGGACAAGAGGAAAGGGCCTCAAGTTATGCCAGGGGAGGTTTATGTTGAATATTAGGAAAAAATTCTTCACAGAAAGGATTGCCAAGCATTGGAACAGGCTGCCGAGGGAAGTGGTTGAGTCACCATCTCTGGAGGTATTTAGAAGACATGTAGATGTGGCACTTGGGGACATGGTTTAGTAGTGGACTTGGCAGTATTAGGTTTACAGTTGAGCTCGATGATTTTAAAGGCCTTTTCCAACCTAAATCACTCTATGTTTCCATGATCATGTAGGCTCAGGGAGCTTTAACAAGGAATAAGGCCATATAGAAATGTGTATTATTAAAACACTCTCTGAACACTCCTGTTCTTGTTTAACTTATTGTACGTAACACTCAGCAATAGGCTCTGAGGCTTGAGCCCTAGTGACTAACTACAGCTCTTAAGATACTGGTACGTATTTATTTAGCCTTCCCACCTCTTCCTTGGAATTTACAATGCCTGTGGTAGCCATGGCTCTTTTGGTTTTTACAGTTTACTTCACAACGTCGTACAACATAAAACTCATGTTCATTGGTGGTTTAAACACTACCCAAGGTACAAAGCAAGTCCACCACACTGCAGCTCTGGGTCTATTCCAACAGTGGGAGAAATACACAATTTTATTTCAGGGTTAGTAACAGCATTAAAACTGACACTTTGCATTAAGTCCTTAGGTCAGATTCAGGCATTTCATTTAAGACAACACAGGAGGCTGTAGGCCAAGTGCTTTGAAGCTCCATGACATCTTGAATTGGATTCAGTATTTGAAATCAGGAGAACAAGAAAAACTAAAGCTGCACCCTCGGTTGCAAGAAAAATGAGGCCATGTGAAAACTTCAGAGCCATGCGCTGATGCTACTGACCCCACCGAGGCCAGTTCATTCTCAACTGGAGTTCTGCTCGCCAGAATACTTACAGGGGGTCCCAGTTTGGTATCTATTTGCAAATTTACTAAATTTGTTCTCTATTATTCAGTCCTTGAAGTCGCTGTTGGAAAATTTTAACTCTCTCTGGAGCCAAAATAGACACATAGGCAATATTACCCATGATGATGGCCTCTACCTGCATCTTCCTGCTCACTTTTCCAATCCATTGCATCCTATTCTTGCAGTCATGTCCTTTAAACCAGACTGTTTGTCCTCAGTCCCCTGGACCCTTAATCAGGACACAGAAATAACGGTGATGAAATAGTATGGAGAAAATTCTAATGGCCCTTACCATCATTCTGTTATCTTGCAGGTGTTTATAAATAAAACATTTATTCTAATTTTTCTGGAAAATAAGTTTCATTCACAGTTTCACATCACTCGTGATGTGAAATACCATTATACAAAAACCTTTTCAGTTGCATTTAACCTTCACCAATTATCCCAAACAGATGCAAAGGAGTTAACAGCTAACTGGGTTATGCATCATATCAGATGGTTCTTCTAAAGAAGACAGAAGAAAGAATTAACTATTTCACTTCTGTCAGCATCAACTTTTGTCACTTCTTCCTCCATATTGGCTACTGGAACAATACCTTTTTACTGCTCAAGACCACATGAAAAAAAACGTTTTCTCATTATCCCTTTAGCTTCCTCATTAGTTTGATATTGTTTCATAGCTCAAACACTCCAATATTCTCCCTACACGCTTATGCCATTCCTTCTTACTCATCTTTAACACCTAATTTCATACAATTTCTTCTCAAATTTCAAATCATTAGCAATGTACTGATTTAGTGGTCTGTCGCTATGTGTCAGTGCAAAAGAAAGTAAAAATTAATTCACACTTGTTCCCTGAAAAGCAGATAACTTTATTGAATTCCTCTTAGTCTTTAAGACGCCATGTTTCTTATGGCATCTTACCTACAATTTCGCTGAATTCTCCTTATTGTCTTTATTTTGCTGTTCTCTGTTTTACTGTTCTTCCTGCTTCACTCCCTAAAAATACTGAATTTTATCAGCCCAAATTAATCTTTCACAAGATGCCATCTTCCATCTTCTTAACCAGCTCTTGGTCAATATTAAATCAAGACAAGCATTAACATTTATTATCAAGAGCTTGCCTGCACATCAATAAATTCTTACATAGGAGTGCACGTCCCGTACTCTGCTGTCAAAAAATACAGCAAATAAAATCCTGCATTTACACCAAATCTCATGTTTGTTTGTTTGTTCATTTGGTATTTTTTTAAAAAACTGAGATGTTTCACCCCCCCCAGTTTTGGTGCGTCTATCACAATACTGTTTTTATCAATTCCCCATAACCTTCTTCACCTAAAAATAAATATACATGTCCTTAATACACTACAATATGTTGTCAATTCTTCTCTGACCATCCTTACCATGCCCTCTCTGGTCAACATTCCTGTGGGATATGCTGTTGATGTCATGTTGGCTGTAGAAACAATAGCTATTCCTTGATCTGGAATCTAAGCACAGCAAAATACAATGACAAATCCTGTTAATTACCCAGTCTTAGCCTGTAAACAGGAGGGTAGTCTCCTAACCAGCTGAAAGTCAAGGCAGGAAGAACAAAGCAAGGCTTGGTTCTGCTAATATTTAATATCTGTTCATAGAGCCCAGAATCCTACCACCCTACTGTCTATATGGTATCCTACGGCAATGTTAGAATTGAGGCTTTCTATTCAAGATGACCAAGCATGACTTCATTTCTGCCCAATTCATTTCCACTTTTGGTTTTGGCCTGACTGAACAAACCAATCACGTAACTGAGGAACAGCAAGTTCACATTTGACGTGAAGTCATATGGCTGGATGACATCATAACTGCTATCTTTTAATTGCCCCTTTAAGGGTTATTATTAGCATGCTATAAGTTATTATTAGCAAACTGATAAAATACTAATGTCCAAGTTCTCTCACATAACAGCTTGTCCATTTTTCCAGTTATCACATAACTGATAACTTTTCCTATTTGAGTTATTCCAAAATGGATGATTAAGACCAAAGAGAAAAATCCCTCCACCTTCAACCTGCTAGATTTTGGGGAACTAACAGCACTTGGCATTTTAACCCCGGCCAATGTGAGAAAGTCAAAAATTTTTGCAAACTTCTCAATTTCTTTTTTTGAAAACAGAAAATTACACGTGAAGTCCACTGGCTGTGTACTCCACTTTAACAGCTGTTAAACTCGGGCCAAGTCTGTTAAGCTAGGCTTCCCGCTGCTGAATCCCAAATTATTTAAACTTTCCAACATCAGGAATTGTTTTTTTGCTAAGCTACTTCTTCAAAAGAAAATTATTAAAAATCTCGATTTCTTAAGAAAGACTTTGTCTCCTACATTTCTTGCTCATTGCTACTTAATGCAACTGAACTTTTTGCTTGATTTATAAACAAAACCTTGATTCTTTAAATCACACTAAAAATACTTCTACCTGTAACAAGAAGAGCTGTGGCTTCATGAACCCAGCCTGACTACTTCTATCTCTCTTGACCAACACTATTTCTAAAAACAAGGTGGTTTTTTTTCTATTTACAGCCCTGTGTTGTGGGAAAATTCAAAGACCTCAGCAACTTTGTCTCGCTATCTTTGGAGGAGTCCCAACAGCAAGGAGTACTTAACAAATACACTTGCTAATGCATATTTCTTAATGTAATATGTATCTCAACTCTAGCCTTTGCAGAGTGAGTCAAGTGTCCGATCATGGGTGTTTAGTACAATTTTAGATGCCCTGAAACATCCAAGGCATGTGCAGGACTGGCCAATAAGGGTTTGGCCATTTGGAAGATTGCGCGCTGTTGGAGCATCAACTTCAGATCATCTGGGATGACCTACAGTATTTAAGATGACACTCAGTGCCTCTTTGCACAGGCATCATCTTTGCTCCCTTAAGTTTTTTCTAAAATCACTAGTCAGCCAGGGTGCAGGCAAAGGAATACTATCATTACGTGTTTAAGTTAAAACACTGCTGTTTAAAAAGAAATGTTAGCAGACAGGGGTCAACAAGGAGACAGGAACTCAAATACCAGATTCATGATGGCATTATTGCTGTAATGGTCAGTCTAATTAATTTCTGGATTTTTAAATCAAGTATTTCTTGGCACTGAATTTCTTTAATACTGCACCTACATGATGGCAGAGCATGAACATAACACAGTCAACACTTAAACAGATGAGAGCTACAGCAGAGGCAGCTGCTAAAATCTAAATCACCCATACAAAAAGCATATGATTTATTTCTTCCATACCTCCTTCCCACGGAGACAGCCTGCCTTTTTAGTATCTTATCTATTCATTTCAAACTTTGTTCATTTCAAAAAAACCCCAACATCTTAGCAAGTATCCCTGCCTTTGGAATGTATTTTAATAAAGAGAAGTCCTTTAAAACAAAGAAAATACAGCCATGGAAACAGTTCTAGGCAGAATCCTGCTTCCAGTAGGTATATACATATTTCAATCCCAGCAGCACCATCTAATGGAGAGTTCACCAATTTTTCCCCTTCTTTAACAAGACAAACATTTTATTTTGGAGGTGTAAACAGCTGATACTTTAACACATGGCCTATTTAATATTCTATAAAAATCGATTAGCTAGCTACAAGAGAAGCCAAATCATTTCACCACAGACATTACACTCACATACAAATTTATTTAGTACAATAGGACATTTGTTTGACTAGGAGTCAAGATTTTAGTTAGAAATAGTTTTTGAGGTTTTTTAGGAAAAAAAACACCATAGTAACTGGGAAGCAGCAATGCCAGCTTAGAAGTACAGCTACCTTAAGCATGTTTAAACTGTCCCTCTGAAAGCAAAACAGATGTCAGTACCTCAGAAGCATAAGGAATACTGACAGACCTGGGCCTTAATCACAGCAACAGGAGTCACTACCTATACTGTTTAAGATCAAGTTAAGCATTCCAAGACATCTCCAGGTTGCACTTCTGCTGCAAAACATTCTATGGGAGATGGGTTGCAAATAATCATATGCATCAATAAAGCCTGCAGCATGATGCCTTTTGGCAACTTCCACTATTTATGTCATTAATATTTTTTCACGCAAACAGGCATGACAGAAGTTACATATGAAATGGATCTATAAGTAGTAGTATTTTTTCCTCACTGCATTCTGTCCCCCTTGCTTTTTAAGTAACTCACAACATTGCGAGTAAGGGTTCAACTACTTCGAACTTCTCCAATTAACTCAGCATACGGACACTCTTGTTCTGGAATAACTGCCTTTTTATGTATAGTTCTAAGGACTTTCAAAGTCTGCCAGCCCTATCTCATCTGAGAACAGTCAACTAATACATTGAGAGTTCATACTTAAAATCAAAAAACAACCAAAACACACCACCAAAAGCCTTAGTAAATAATTCTGAAAAATACAGCATTATAGTTTGGCTATATGTACTAACAGCTTTATTTACACAAACAGGACAATTCCAAGCTTCTTCACTTATTTTGAGAGAATCTCCTCAGCAAAAAATATACAGAATGCAGTGAGAACATGCTTATTTGCTTGTCGTAAATCTTTTCTTTAAAAATAAAAAAAAAAGGAAAGAAAACAAAAAAACCCCAAGAAACCCCCCCCCCCACAAACAACTAACAGAGTAAATCCCCCAAAACTCCCTCAAAATCTTACTAGCCAAAATACTGAAAGTTGCATGTCTACGTAATCCTTTTCAAAATGAAAGTGAAGTTTTCAGGAATTTGTAAGAAGGAAAGAGGAATAAGGAAAATTTATGGTCCTGGGTACTGCAAAACAGCTGATGAAGTACAACACACAAATAATAAACTTGTTTTATCTTCCTAGAGATTGCCCAAAGGATTCTTCTGCACACGCTCCAAAAAACTGTCAAAACACCTTGCTTTAACAGATACCAAAAAAACCCTTGCCAAACCATATGAGCAACACAACAGCAATATGTACCAGCTGGATTACAACATAAAATCCATTGCTGTTTCCATTACATATTGACACCATGGGAGAGAAATAAGACATATCTGCTAATCTGAAATACAGCACGCTCAGGTTCTGTAGATAGAAACATCATTCAATTCCTGACAGAAAACAGAGAAGATAATGCTGACTTCAGTGATACGACATTTTATTAACTTCAAGTAAAGTTAGCTCAAATCCTTTCTTCTTTTCCCCCCAGATTGCCGCATTTTAGAAGGCAATGAAAATACTACTGCAAAGGGTTCCCAGACTCATAGAGATGAGCATAGGCAAATTAAGGCAAATATGCCTTCATTTATTTGGGTATCCAACTTCCTTCTACTCAAACTCTCAGCCCAATGGTAGCACTCTGAGAACACGTCATTTTACAACCACAAGCACTTTACCTTTGGTACCTATTGAATGTAGAACTGGTGTCCTAACTGGGTTCAACCACAACAGTCACAACAATAAAAACATTCCCAGGCAAAAGCACAATGCTCCTCCTTCAAGGATGCTGCGCTGAACAGAAAAGAGGACGGTGAAAAGGATGGAATGAAGAGAGCGAGAGTAGATTTAAAGGCATGTGCTTCAGACAATAGGAGGGTCCATTGTAGACCATCTTTTGTGACCTGGAAGAGAAGAGCCTGTTAATTCACCTGGAGTGGGAGGCGGAGTGGGGAGGGAATCCAAGAAGCAGGTAGCGACAGAGAGGTCAAAGAAAAGTGTATTTGCAGATGAAAATTATTAGCCAGGAACGTGAAAGTAAATACAAGCCTGGAAACAAGTATTTCAAGAGAAAAGTGATGTAAATGGAAGTGAAGGGGAAGATGAAGTCACTTTTCTCAAGAGCAAGGATGAAGCCACCTTGGAATAAAAGTCATCCCTTAACAACTCTCAAATTACAAGAGCTCTGACTGAAAGCAGTTCAAAATAAGTCACTTTAAGAATCGGAGGAACCAGCTTGAGAAACTAAGAGCATTTGTACTGTTTGGCCAAACAACTTAAGACAGACGAGAAGCACAGCATGGACAAGAGCATCCCATTAGTGGCTGAAAAGCGTAAAATGCAGAAAGAAGAGTCACTTGGGATGGTTTAATGGGGATTAAAACAAGTTGAATGAAAATTGTAAGGCTATACTTCCTATGCAAAATCAAGACTTAACATCTGCGAGTCATTATGTTAGAAGTCACAACACTCAAGGAAACCTACTCTCAGAAGGTTCCTCTCTGTAGAAAGACAGTGAGAATTCATAGAATCATCTAGGCTGGAAAAGACCCTTGCGATCATTGAGTTCAACCATCAACACTACTCTACAAAGTTCTCCCCTACACCATATCCCCCAACACCACCTCTAAACGACTCTTAAACACGTCCAGAGACGGTGACTCAACCACCTCCCCGGGCAGCCTATTCCAATGCCCGACCACCCTTTCTGTGAAAAATTCTTTCCTAATGTTCAGTCTACACCTACCCTGTTGGAGCTTGAAGCCGTTCCCTCTCGTTCTGTCGCCAATTACCTGCGAGAAGAGACCAGCACCAACCTCTCCACAGTCTCCTTTCAAGTAGTTGTAGAGAGTGATGAGGTCTCCCCTCAGCCTCCTCTTCCTCAAACTAAGCAGTCCCAGCTCCTTCAACAGATCTCCATAAGACTAATGCTCCAGGCCCCTCACCAGCTTCGTTGCCCTCCTCTGCACTCGCTCCAGCACCTCGATATCTCTCTTGTATTGAGGTGCCCAAAACTGGACACAATACTCGAGGTGTGGCCTCACCAGTGCCGAGTACAGCACTGTACTGAGAGGGCACAGTCGAACTGGTACAGTACACAAGATCTCCATTATAAAAACGTCAAATAATTGCTCTAATTATCCCCCTCTCTCAAGTACATGGATGAGCTTACAAAACAAAATCCATTCAAAATTGCCAAAATTCGGTTTCTGAGCTGGGCTTTGCTCTTAGATAGTTATTTTAGGCACATTTAACATGTAAGCTGGTCCCACAGAACAAGGCAAAAATAAAATGTTACTTTTCTAGAAGATCCAAAGCAGAAAGTTGGGAACAAGTCCGAGCACCAGAAGAGCTACCACTGACAAACTCTGTCACGGACACTCAGCTTCGTACAGCACCGCCTGTTTGCTGTATGCAACAATGGAAGAGCGTGAAGCAAATACTGTTTCCTGTCCCAGGATGCTGACGGTGCAGAATGGCTCAGCACCGCCGGGGAGACCGAACAGGATGCCTCCGCACAGCACTTGCAATTCGTTTCATCCATCCACAGATGACGCTTGTACCGCCCTGCTGGGTCTCAGCACCCCATCGGTTTTGAGGTCCTCTCAGATTGTAGGAAAAGCGCCACTATTCCCATTTTACAGACCAAGAAATTGGTCTGTGTATGGAACCAGAAGCCAGATACACCTAAGCCACTAGCTGCACCACAGCTATTCCCGCAACTCCCAGTCAGCTATCACCTAACCCTAGCAGCACTCAAGTATGAGTATTTTTTTCTTCCCCTTCCTTCTATACCTGAGGTAACATCTGTCTTGACAAGACCGATCACGTCAATAAGCATCTCCACATCCAAGTTGAAACACACAAAACAGCAGCAGCAGAAGCATCAGCAGACTCCGTGTCTTTCCTCATCCTGGTGGTTGTCCTAACCACTTGACTGAGACACCACGCTTCCTCTTGCTTTGCTTCTCAGGCACGCCTGGTACAGCAGAAGAATTTAAAGAGGAGGAAGTGACATTACTCTTAACTGGCCTGTGGCTTGATGATGAGAATACTCCCCAGGGAAGTAGGAAACTTAGACTGGAATCCCCCTTCTGCCCCTGGGACTCGAGCATGATGTCACATCACTCAGCACTGAAACATCAAAGCCTGTTGTTGGTTTGGCCCTAACTGCATGACTTACGGTACCTATATCTACAGGAGTGAAAAAACCAGTCTCCAGGTCTCCCAGGTTTTACACCGGTACCTTCAATGGACCATCTTCTCCTTCCTGATAGATGTCAAGGCTTGTGGGAACAAAGTGGCAGCCAGGAAGGCACTTGTTATCTTACAGCAGCATCTGCAACACGCTTTTCAAGACAGCCAAAAATCAAAATAACTCTTTTTGCCAGACACCCAAGAAAGCTGTAAAGACTCATGACAGGTTGAGCTTGTCTTGAGTAGACGTATCTTACTTTATTTACAAAAAGATGTTTTTCTTATTAATGCAGAAACCACAAAGTCAGACAAAAGTTCAGTATTACTCCAAATGTTAAACTTTTCTAATTATAAGCTTCCATACAGACATCATGAAAACTTGTAAAATACAAGTTTCATGACTTCTTTCACTGATGTTTTTGACTGAAGCATTTGCTATACATTCTGTATGTGAAACTATATATTCACTTTGGTGCATCTACGCTATGTTAAAGAATTATTAGCAGTTTTTAGCACTGTAAATAATCTACAGAATGTTTCCTCTATGCGTCAGAGAAATCTATTTCGTAAATGATTGTTTTATGACACTATATAAAGTAATATTGGAACCATAAAACGTTCCAACTTAAAGCATTCCTGCTATGCCCATCGCAGTTCTAACGCCTGCAGCTTGGAAAACTCAATCTTGATGTCAAAGCACACGACACCCCAATTTTCAGCACAAGGAGGGACCCAGGGATGGAGGCCATCATGCATGTCCAATGCTGAACTTGTGCATCCACAAACATGCTGAGACTTCCCTTCCCATGCTGCCCTTGACTAGGTGAACTGCAGAACTTGGAACTCTACTAACAATCACACCGTATACATGCAGAGTAACACGGCAGGGAAGAACAACAGCACAGAAATCAAAGGCTTAACACTTTTTGCGGGGTGGAGAGGATTAGTGACCTACAGTTGTGGTATATAATTTTAGAGACACTCGCCCTGTTAACCTAGTTACAAAGC
Organism: Arenaria interpres; assembly: GCA_013399435.1. Classification (NCBI taxonomy): domain Eukaryota; kingdom Metazoa; phylum Chordata; class Aves; order Charadriiformes; family Scolopacidae; genus Arenaria; species Arenaria interpres. The sequence goes on from VXAK01028357.1 coordinate 23,420, forward strand.
CAACAGTCAGTAGCAATTGAAGTCACAGTGGCAACAATATTTTGCTGTTAGCACTCCAGTAGAGAAGATCTCCAGGAAGAAAAGAACACCCTCAAAGACTATATAAATATATGTATCTCACAATTCCCAATACCAAATAATATTTTGCCTTATCTTCTCCCTAAGTTCTAAGATCTTACTGACCTTCTAGGGTTTGGGTCTTTTTTGGCTTTCTTTCCTCTTCGCATCTTTCCATGAGCACAGAAGGGAGCACCTCTTCCCACTCTGCAGATACCTAATGATCCTTCATTGTAAGTTGCCCCCCTTTCCTCTCAATTCTCTAGTCCTTTCTCTTTCTACCTTAAAAAAAGGCATAGAAAAGCATTTGTAATTTGTCAAAACAAACATATACTGACTTTTAATCTATCCATCTGTGAAGGTGTGGGCTTTCCAGCAGGCAGAGATGGGAGACCAGATACATTCTCTTTGCCAGCCCTTGACTGCTGTAGTTTCTATGTCGCTGCTTCATCACCACAGCTTAAAAAGCATAAGATAAAACTTGGCGGACTTGTCACACAAAAGATACACAACTCTCCCTCCCTTGGCTTCTTTTTCCCCATACCACATCTTGAAGTCTTCAATTTCACTCTCTCCCACCCCTTTTGGTGTTCCCTCAGCCATACGCCAAAAATGCCAGGAGGTTTCAAATACAAGCATCCCATTCAGAAAGTACCCACCCACAGGCATATTAAAAAAAAAAAAAAAAAAAAAAAAATTAAGCCTTGGCAATTCTTTAAAGAAACTGTGCACAAGAGCATAGACATCCGAAACCAATGTGTAATGAGCAGTCTTCAGACATCATAAGATTCAGCACCTTCAATTAAGAAACACGATTATAATTAAAAAAAACTAATGAAAACCAGTTATTGCATCATCTAAGATATCAAAGATCAAAACCTGTTATTCTTGCAGTATCTATTCATATAAAGCCAGTTTAGGATATTGGAGTAGATTTAAGTCATTCCTATTTTTAAACTGCCTCTTCATCTGCAGAAGAACTATTATCGTCTACTAAGCAATGTATTTATGTTCCAGTGGTTTAACAACAAGGAGTTAAAAATTAAGATTATTTTCAGTATTGCCATATCTACCAATAGAACAGCTGGACTTCAGTATTGAAAAAGCATGTTCCTCTTCCCTCACTTCAACTTTTCATTATGGAAAAGAACAACGTAAAGATCTAAAATACAGTAAGATCTTGGAATCGTTAGAAGACAAACTGTATTAGCATAGACTGGAAAGACTTCGTAAAGAATTTTTTGTCACTGATGCTAACTACTGCCACCTTACACAGTCTTCCAAGGTACCAGCAGTAAATATGCTAACATGATGATCAAATTCTCTGAATCCGTACAAGAATGGCTTCTGCAGTTAAGTTTGATGACACCAGTTTTAAGTAGGACTTCAGGAAAGCCTAAAGAGGGAGTCATTTAGCACCCTCTTTTGATAAGAATTAATTTGCTTTGCTACGGAATGCACTTTACCTTTCTGCATTGTAGATCCAGCTATTATTGGAAGTCACATTTCAGTAAAACACCTACCGTTTTCAGGTTGGAACAAACTAACTTTTATAACCTCACAGTGCCGTCTGCTTGCAATGCCCAAACTCATGATACATCAATGTTTCCGTTATCAAGCTTTCTGGCAAGGGGTTTCCCACTCCAGCCATAAAAAACTCTGATTCAGTCCAAATGTTCAAGTATCTCTCCTCTTAAGAAAAACTCCTCTCCCCGCTCACAATAAATAACATTTACATCTACGTTGACCCATACACAGTGTATGGATTGCCATTTATAGACACTTTTCACCAAATGGCTCATTTTAAAGGACAACGTCCAGTATATGTTATGATCTCTTTAGCTGCAACTCTAACAATCGGTGTAGCCTTTAAATCCAGGCTTTAGTGCAAGTCAGTGGCTACTTTAAATAAGGATTATTACTATTTAAAATTACAGCATTTCATTTGTCTAAGCTAAATACCACTCGCACGCCTTCACATCATACACTAAACTCCTTTCTGGTCTATGAATGCAAGTTCAGATCAGTGCACAATAACGCTACCTGCAATCTATGGGACAAACCTGCAAGGAAAAATACACAGTTCCATTGAAGAAATAAATAAATAAATAAATAAAACCCCACACGAATTGCAACACAAAAGGCTCGGTTAGATTTCAACAAGCTAGAGAAGTCACTGACCCAAGGAGACTGCAAATTTCAAATTGTATCACTGGAACTTCCCACATTTTGCTACTACAGAAACAGAAAAAGACGAAAAACGTCCTAATGCACGGTACGGATCCACACAGAGGTGTACATACAGTCCTTCACGTCACACACAAGCTCAGATCGGCAGAACATGAGATTACGCCTCCAAGCATTAATGCCATTTCTCTTTGTTTTTCCGCAGATAATTCAGATCTTAAGACACTCGAAGATACAAATAAATCAAGATGTAGATGCCTTACCTTCCTATTTTACAAGCCACTGCAGTTCTCAGATTATGAGTCAGTCATAGGTTCATCTGCAGAGGAATGACTCAGTATAAACTTTTAAACACTCGTTATTTTTTTTCTTTTCTCTAACCTACAACGCGGTAATTAATTTAACGTTATCAAACCGCGCTGCTGCGAAACAGCGGAGAAAATGAATGGCGTGAACACAAAAAAACACTTCTNTCCGCTCACGCCAGGGCTGGCAGCGCAGAGGCCGTTGGAGGCAGATACGACTTTATAGAAAATATAACTCCTTCCGCACCGGTGAGGGCCAGCTCCCTACCGGCGGCTGAGGACTCTCCCCGGCGCCGGCCGAAGTCCCCATGGCCGGGGGAAGCGAGGGGCCGGCCGGGGCTGAGGCGGAGGCACCGCGGAGCGGCCGGCGGCGGCCGCAGAGGGCGGCCCGGGGAAGGCGGAAAG
>VXAK01028377.1:0-34007 GCA_013399435.1 Arenaria interpres
AGAGCTGCCCAGAGGAAAAGGACTCGGTGATGTTGGTCGACAGCCAGCTCAATACAAGCCAGCAGTGAGCCCAGGTGGCCAAGAAGGCCAACAGCACCCTAGCTTGCGTTAGAAAATAGCGTGGCCAGCAGGAGTAGGGCTGTGATTGTACCTCTGTATTCAGCACTGGTGAGGCCACACCTCAAACACTGTGTCCAGTTTTGGGCCCCTCACAAAACAGACATTGAGGGGCTGGAGCGGGTCCAGAGGAAGGGCAACGGAGCTGGTGAGGGGTCTAGAGCACAAGTCTTGTGAGGAGAGGCTGAGGGAGCTGGGGGTGTTTAGTCTGGAGAAAAGGAGGCTGAGGGGAGACCTTCTCGCTCTCTCCAACTCCCTGAAAGGAGGTTGTAGTGAGGTGGGGGTCGGGCTCTTTTCCCAAGTAACAAGTTATAGGACAAGAAGAAATGGCCTCAAATTGCACCAGGGGAGGGCTAGATTGGATAGTAGGGAAAATTTCTTCACCAAAAAGGTTATTAAGCATTGGAACAGGCTGCCCAGGGAAGTGGTTGAGTCACCATCCCTGGAGGTCTTCAAACGATGTGCAGATGTGGTGCTTAGGGGCATGTTTTAGTGCCGGACTTGGCAGTGCCAGCCTAACGGTTGGATCTGATGATCTTAAAGGTCTTTTCCAACCTAAACGAATCTATGATTCTCTGCTAGACAGGCAAGCAACAAGATCAAGTTGTTCCCCACAAAGGACCTTCCTGTCTAAGTAGATCTAATCCCATTAATGTCTGTGCTAGAGTGGTTAAAATTAAAATGGGGAAAAAAAGAGCAAGATCAGACTTCTAAACCATAGGTAAGGCTCAGGCAGAGACTCTGCGGAGATCCTTCAATCCCAAACAATCCTACACAGCAGTTTTATCTTATTTTTCACCTCTAACCTGGCCGGCCATTAGTGGTTTGAACAGTGCAGTGCTTTTTTTTGAAGTTGATCTAACTCACAAGCAGACTTCTTGATTATATTTACCCAACTGGCCTATTTTAAAAGATCATTTAATAAAATATCCTGCCAGAACCAAGTACAAGAGGTTAAGAAAACACATGCTGCAGCAGTGCGGCTTTCTTAAATTAGTACTCGCCGTGCATCAGCCCCAGCTCGCCGTAGCACTTACTGAGCATCCCAGCATTTAATTACTGCAATATGAAAAATCATGCAACAGTATGATGATACTTTAAGATCATATCTATGATCCTATAGAAGAGTTAGATCAGATAGCCCCAAAGCGGACCTTAGTGAGTGAATCCGCCCACTACCAACCCAATGATACTCATTTTCAAAAGCAAATTGACTGTAATTCTTTGTGCCTGTCAATCTGCCCGATTTTATTGGACTCCGCTGGATTTTGAAAGAGAAAAGCCCCATCACCTCGCAATGCCTGTGCTTGCTTTTAAGGCCTCCCCACAGTGAGCTCTGAAACGAAATGTTTGCAGGCTTTTATTCCACCGATTACTCTTTTTCTTTACTAATTAGCCATGTAAAAGCAGACTGAAAACACTGAGACTGGCAACATCACCTACATTGCCACCTATATTTTTCACTAATGTTGCTGCATTTACCAACAGCAAGATTCAAAGAACAGCATTCTTTGTCCCAGTTGTGCCATATTAAGCCTGCACAGGGCTTTTATTACCGCGAAAAGATGCGTGATACCGAACTAACCGCCACCTCCAGTAACGCTCTCCCTTGCAGACACATGCCATGACGACTCCACGGGCTTCCTGGTCTGCTTTCTGATCCTCAGGTGGAAAGTGCTCTCTATGACTATTTTCCTGGCTTCTAGAGCAGTATAACTTGGCTCGGCCTCTGTGAAGCCTGCTGAGCTCTGCCAGCTTACACCAGCTGAGGACCTGGACCAGGTTATCCCAACAGCTCCTATGAAAGCCAAATATGGATGATGAAAGAGAAGTATAAATAGAACCGTTTCTCCCCTTGGCCATAAAGCAGTACTTCCAATCCTGAAAACACATCACCATGAGGTTTTTAATTAAAAAAAAAAAAAGTATTTCAAATTATTTTAATTGCCTTGTGATTTATTAGCACTGGGTCATATTTTCAAGGCTTTTCTCAGAGGATCTGGGCAAAAAAATTGCTTTATGGTCCTGAAAACGGGAGTTCTACAGGTCTTGGAAGTTGCCGAGTCCCACAACTTAGAAGAAGATCTCCAGAGCCAGCCACAGGGCTGACACTTACCAACGATACAGAAAGGCAAACAACACAGCCCATCAGCCACGAGTCCAGTGGTAAGAAACCCTGTCAAAATATGCAGTGTCCAAAGGCTTGCAAACCCAGCCTGAGCCAGCAGCGAGGACCCATCTCCTCGGAGGTGGGACTGGATGACATTTGCTATTTTCTCAGCATGGGATTCTTCCTTTTATTTATTTTAAAAGAACAACTTCTGCAGAAATTTCCATCACAGAAAATGAAAGTTTTAAAGTACTGCTGACACCTCCTGGAAAACTTTGAAAAACCTCCTAGATCACTTGAAAATAAAACAAAGCCTCTACCACACTTTTTCCTGTTCTTTTAATTCTTGCTAAAGGACATTTGAGTAGGTACAGCAGTCGAGGTTAAAAAAAGCATATAACTAAGGGAAAATTATTATTACTACTGCTAGCAATTTGTTTCAGATCTTGTTCTTCCACGCCCCATTCTCCATGTTTTCTTTAAACAAGCAGAAAATTAATTAAAAATGAATTTTTCTGTGCTTGTCAAACTCACCTCTGCCAAGGCAGCATTTTTCAGGCCTTCCTCCAGATGTTGGGGCAGCTGGCTGCTGAGCACAGGGGTGAAGGGAAGTGGAGGAAAACCAAGGAGCTGCCTTGCCTTGTTTGGCTACAGCTACACCAAGCATGACCTAAGGCCCCCTTTATATATGTATATAAATGTTATTTTAATTTATATTTATATACACATTATTTTTGGCTGTCTCCTTCCTGCCTTATCTCTAGAAATACACGGTGCCCGGTCCGTAGCAAAGCACTGTCTCTGGCATAGCTGAGAATAAGCCATTTTGAGACATGAAATGGTGCTCAGTGGACAAATAGAAGTCACCAAGTCCCTGACGCATCCAAGCTGCCCTTTTCTGTCAGCTTTTGCCCATTCTCTCAGCTTTTTAATACAACGTTGATAGCACCTCATATTAAAAACATTATGAGGCAGCCCCCAAATCTAAGCGTAAAACTTTAAGCATTTTGTTGAAAGTATAACATGCTGGTTTTCTCATTCATTTTCTCATTTCAGATAATTTCTTTCCCATTTTCATGTCCCTAGCTGCATGTACAAGACACATCAGGTTATATGTGAAAGTTGAGACTTATCTTGGAGAAACATGCACGTTTTGGAGGAGCTTTGTCAGAAGCACCAACTATTTAGGAGACATTTGCTGAAATTAGGAAAGTAAAAAAAAAGCTATTGTACTGGTGCACTGATCCTCCTGTGTGAACTCCCCAGCTTTTTTTGAGAAGGTCTAACTAAAAGCTAACCCCATATCAAATAGGTGTGTTATAGGTGTGTATAAATAGGTGTGTGCTGGCTTGTACCCCCAGCTCAGCCAACCAGAGAAAATACTGCCCCACTTTCCTTTCTGTCTCCATCATCGTCAAATCAACTCCTCGGATTTCCCTCTCGTCCTTTTAGCTCTTGGCTGCTGCTGAGCCTCCCAAGGCTCAATTCACCCCCCGAGGAGAGAAAATGTTAGCTGGAAATCTCAGAGCAGAGATCAGAGGATGAGAAATGCGACCCTGTCCCATTTCATAGCCTTCTAGCCCAGGCATGAATAACTCCTCGAGAAACAAAAGGATTCAGCCCACGCACTGATGCATTCGTCATGTAACCAGAAGCTCTGCTAAATAGATCCATTTTTAATTTCTGTTTTGCTGATTTTATTTCTTTCACTTCAGAAAAATGTTCTTATCCTTCCCTGTGAGTGCATACGCATTATTTATTTATTACCCTATGAATATCAATTTGATTCTTGTCCATAATTAAACTCTGCCGCTCTATATCAAATACACCCTGTCCCATCGCTTCAAACATCTGTCACCACCCCACCAGGGCTGTGTTGGCAACAGTCCTGCAAAAAGGATGCTCCTTTTTGGGCACCCCTTTGGCCCAGGGCTGCCACTGCAGCTCCTGCCGCAGCTGGATTTTCCCTCCCAGGCTCCCAACACATCTTCCCCTCCTGATTTTCAAATACCTGCAGAGCCAGGTATCTCAGGAAGGATTTGCACTTGCAAGTTTGTCGACTCCACCTTCTTTGAAATGGGCACAAACTTGAATATAAGAAGCCTCACCTAAACATGAGGAGGAACTTCTTTGCTCTGAGGGTGGCAGAGCCCTGGAAGAGGCTGCCCAGGGAGGTGGTGGAGTCTCCTTCTCTGGAGACATTCCCAACCTCCCTGGACACGTTCCTGTGCAACCTGCTCTGGGTGGACCTGCTTTGGCAGGGGCTTGGACTAGATGATCTCCAGAGGTCCCTTCCAACCCCGTGTGATTCTGTCATTCTTTCCAGTGATCTCAAAGCGGAGGAGTCCACAGCCTGGGTCTGAAACTGTAGGGGGTAGTATTTGTTTCATCCAGAAAACAACAGCATCAGGCAACTGATTAAACACTGATAGGGGAGGCCTGACAGCAGAATTGATAGCCTTACCTAAATAAATATTTAATCAGAAGGATTAGTTGGTTCCATTAATGTTACAAACTACTAAAGGGAAAAAGCTGGAGGGGGAGCTCATTTGTGTAACTACACTTTTTTTAGAGAAAGAAAAAGAAAAATCAAGAAAAAAGAGAAAGGAAGGACTTTCTTTGTCCCAGTGCATTTGCAGCAGTGGAAGGGACTTGAGTGAGGAATGTGTTTTTGCTGTTTTCGGGTGTTTTGTGGGGCTGCCTGCTGATCCCGTGCCATTAACATCGCTCACCAAAGAAAAGGGCTGCCACAGCTCTTTGTCCGGGTGCTCACCAGATCAGAAAAGGACCTGTTCGTTCCCTCCTCATCAGTGTTGATTTACAAGCTCTTGCCCGAATGTTATCCCTCAAAAGGAAAAGCACAGAATAAACGGTTTTGGCGGAGTTTGCTTTCAACGTTTTGCAGCTCGTGCTTTGACATATGATCAGAGTGGGGAAGCAGAAAAAGCAAAGCAGCGGCACCTGTTTATTGTGAGCGAGCTGTCCTCTCCACTTCAGCTTTTTTATTTATGTCCCAGCACAGAACATGGTAACCCACATGGATTAGAAATTAAACTGTAAATGAGCCTTTTCCATTTCCTGCTGAAGTAAGGATTAACATATTTTAAAACGCGCTCAGGGGTTTTGCACTTTCTGTAATGAAACCTGTTCAAACAGATAATTGATACACAGCCACTAAATAAACATCTGACTGGAGGAACAATGTTCTTTCTTTTTTTCTTTATTTAAATAAATTATTATCCTCCTCTCCATAAACACTTCCTACCAGTGACGCTTTCCATTGCAGTGGGCAGTCTCCACAATAGAGTTCGAGCAGAGACAAAAGCAGACCGAGCATCTGAGAAAGAAATATTGAAATCCTCCAAGAGCACGGCAGAGAAGGGAAGGAGGGTCCGAGCAGCACCTCCTGCCTTTTTACCCCACTGAAAAAAACCCCCATTTGTCCCCCATGCCACAGCATGGAGAAAGGGTCCCTGTGCCTCTTTGCTGGAGGCATCTCTGTACCAAACAGGGGTGCAGAGAAACGTGAGCCAAGGACACCTCTCCTTGGGTTTTGTTGCTGTTATGCTCCCAGTTGGATTAACTCCCTTCAACCCAACAACTTCTGCGGCCCCCTCTCCTGCCAGACCCCCGGGCAAACCCTGCAAACGTCTTCTGCACACAAGCTGACCCAAACAACGCGACAGCAGATATCCAAATAACGCTCCCTACCAAATAACTCAGGTTGAGCCTAATGAGTTTGGTGAGTGCGTGAACAAACACCATCTATTGCACGGGGAATGGGGCACCTGCTAGGCCACCGTGTCCTCTGCTTGGCCCAACTCCAACAGTTAATTAACCTGTCATCTTTCATTATATCGCTAGGAGGCATGTGAATATATTCCAAGTCCCACATCTAAGGAAACAATGTCACCACGCCGACAGAAGCCTTGGCGGTTTGGTCCTGATGGTCTCTAAATACCCGTTTCGATTCAAAGGCGCTTCAGCCTCCAATTAAAACGGGACGGCCAGCCAAGATTATTAGTTTGAATACAGCAGTGAAGCATTTGTTCTTCACTTTTTTTAGGTGGCGATGCGCAGAAACAGATGAGTTACCATCTGACTGTAGTTTAGAGTAGAAATAGAAACATCGCACACTTTGCTGAAAAGTAAGTAGCTGTAACAGCTCCCTTGAAAAAAATGAAATCACTCCCAAAATTAAAACCAGGCATCTCTGAAGCCCCTAAGAGCAGATGCAGAGTGTGTGAACCTTCCTGGGAAAGTTTTAACTTCCCCCGAAGGGTGAACCTGTGTGCAGCATGGCCAGCAAGCAAGGCAAGAGCTTTTTGGAGAAGGGAAGAGGGCTTGCAGGCGGCGATGTTCTGCGTGGGAGCGGCGGCACAGATCATGAATTTGCAGATGTCAGCCTGCTTGGAGAAAGCACACGCCAGCTGACAGTCGTGGCAGGTGAAAAAGCACATATTGCCTTTCAAAATGCAAAGAAGGGCTTCATGTAATTTGTGGGGGAGGGTGGGTTTTTGTTGTTTTTAATCAGAAAGCGTCTGCCGTTCTGTCACCAGCGCTAACGGCCCTAGCTGCTGCCGTCCCACCGTTTAAACGTGTAGCTGTGCTACCTCCATCCCCGATCTAATAGCCTGGGCACCAAAAGAGCGGGGTTTGGATGGAATTGCTGCTGTTTCAAACTCTTCACCTTAAGCTAGACAGGTAGAAATTCGTCCCTTTGAAAAAGAATATGTGGAAGGAGATCTCCTTCTTGTTGGAGATAGAAAGTTGAAGCGAAAGCCCTAGCAGATTCAGGGTCTCGCCAAGTTGGGCGATATCATGTCCCACGTTCCCCAAAAAGCTCTGGTTTACTAAAGGGGCACTAGACAGACCTGAAATACAGTTAGATATTAATGTTGTATATAAACAGTGTTTGTATACTCCTGTTAACAGTGACCTCATTTCTTTCAGGAAGGAGAACATCTCCAAGGTACCTCTTTTGGGTACGCACAAGAAGGCCACGTTTTCCACTCAGACAACATGATCCTGTCCTTCAAACCAATGATGTACCCTGAAAGTTTGCAGCAACACTCGCTACTTCACTCTGAAATACCTTCCTCTCAGTAGCAGCAGTCCCTATGCACAATAAATGGTGCGTACTCTGCATCCAGCAAAGTACACATGCCACTGAGGAGTGAATTACCGATTGTGGTGGTGAAGCAGCTTCTGGAGCACGCTTCCGTACACCACCGACCAAGCAGCTAGCTGGAAACCCACTGGCATGAAGAGGAGTGAGCTACAGGAAGCCCAACCGTGGTGCTGTAGGGATTTGTGCAGCACAAGCCATAACCAAAAAGCCCCTAAGGAGCCACACGCTCTCCTGCGGCGTGAGCGAGCACCTTGCAGGTTCACTTCTGCACCAAGGACTCCCTTGGCAGTGCTTGGAATCTTCTTCCCCTCCTCAAAAAAAACCAAGCAAATTTCAAAGCGGACTGCGGATCGCATCTTAAAACACATGGCGGGTGCACCTGCTAGGGACTGGCATCAAAACCCTGTTACTTAATATTTTAAATTTTGTTATAAGCCCATGCAGCTACGCTTACCGGAATTATTCAGGACAAAGTACCTGCCACCGGTGTGCAGCAATGATGATTTTTCCCTTATTTCCTCCCCTAGCCAGCATCCTGGAAAATGAACGCTTTTTTTTTTTAAACCAAGGCCAAGTGAGTGTTTAAAGAAGGAAGTAATTTTTATTTCATACTTCTAATCACCTTTCAACTTGCCTCTCTGGAGGATGTAATGTGGGTACCTGGAGGATATAGCCGACAACAGCAGCGGCCCAGAAGCAGTTAATCCAAGAGGCAGAGGTTAAAACCTGGCTACCTGACAGATCACACCAAGGCTATTTGGTGTGTCATGCTTTCAATGGTTACTTAAAGGAAATTACATATAATTAACTCCCCATTGCTATCTTGCATTATGCTAATTAAACATCTGAATACTTATTTTAATATAAGGTTTTTTTAAAAAATTAGCACAAGTTCAGGGTATTTTTTTTAGAAGGCAGCAATACCATGTTTATTACTTACGTAAATTCCCTTAATTATACTCTAACTAGGTTATCGTCTTTATTGCATTTCAATCCTTCTAAGAGTCAGTAGCTCTTTAATTAAGTTGAGAGAATAAGAGGTGTCTTGTTAATTGTAAATTAAATAGATTTAAATAGACAATAGATTTAGTTTTAAGTGCTATCGAGGAGTCACCGGAAGGCTTCGGCATACCATCTGCCTCGGCTTGTCGGCAAAAAGGAGACCATTCAAACCCTCCTGCCTTTGCTCCAGAGAGATTCCAGCACACTAGGGGCCTGTCTGACTTCAAACAGCTTCTCAATGAAAATTTTAAGAAAGATTAAAAAGAAAAAAATCCCTCCTATCAACCCAGACCTGTGACGATGCTGCGAGCAGGGCAAGTAAAAGCGAAGCTCTACTTTGAGCATCAAGCCAGCAAGTTTTTCTGCCGGAGATCCGCAGGTAGCCATCCCACAGGCTGCCGCGGTTCACCCGGCTCCGGCAGACCAGAGCACGGGCAAGTTCACCATTTTGTGCACAACTTGCCTCCCAGGCCTTATAAAGATGTCAGGTATGCTCTGAATTATAGACGTATTGAAAGATGCGCATTCTTACACGCTTATATGATATTGTTGGCATTAGCTCTGAGACCCATGAATCAGATACATTTACATACCTAGAAATAAATTAGTGTTAAAAGCCATTACTGCTAATCATTACCACTAATGTCCCAACGTTGCCACAAAGACGAACAGGACTATTATTCTGCGCTGGGGCAAAGTGTACACTGTGTATGTGCTTTTTCTTCCAAATTAGAAGTCAAATTGATCATCTCTGCCATTAGGAGTTATGGCTCATGGAACTTTATCATTCCTACAATGCGCTGTGAAAATGCAATAAGGGAATAAAACAGAACGGCAACTTACAGTAATTCGTTATGAAATGCAACAATATTGAATGTGTCTAGAGAGTATTGATAAACAGATCTATTGTAACAACAAGCGGGTATTACGATCGCAGTAGTGTTAATCTTCGTATGACCAATTTTCCTCATGGTACATCGGGGAAGCTGGATGCACAAATCTCATCAACGTAAATGGGAAGCGAGGGCAGACCCGTGACCGGTGTAAATCAGCGCACCTTCTCAAAGTTACCAGACCTACAGCAACTTACACAGCCTCATACACATCCCTTGGCGGCTCTTCCTCCACTTCATGTCTCAGCATAACCCAGCAAGAGGGCAGCACTGGTGTGAACTGGAAACGTCTTAAGACTTCTACTGAACAGCATTAAAATGAATGAGCACGTACATTAAAATATTACCGTTTAGGATATTCCTAAATGTCCTCACTTCATTTAAAGAAACGCTGTGCTTGAGAGGGATAAATAAGCTTCAAAGAAATAATTCTGGTTTTGTATATCTCAATAAAAATGAACCTATACCTCAGGAAGCACAGAGAGCATACACAGCCGTGCCCGTGAAGGACTCATATACCTTCTCAAGGAAGACATGGCCAAGCAAAAGGAGCCAAGAGAAGACAGACGCGGTGCACAAACCCATGTCTCAGCATTTACAGTGCAGGGGATTTTCACCTTGGACACCCATAATGATGGGGGTAGGCGAAAAAAAACTTAGTGTTTTACAAGTTATTTTCCAAATAATTGCTGATTTTTCCCAGCTCACCAGCAGCTACTAGTGAACAATTGGCTTGCATTCCCTTGGGAATCCCTACTCAATCCCTACTCATTGTAGAGTTTTTCTAGTTCATTCAGAAGCCTTTATAAATGGAAATCTCAAGTTTTCTCTGTAGCATTGCAAGGAGAAGCAACCCAGGGATGACTTATTAACATTCACAGCCACACAAATAAAGGGGCTACTTGTAGCAGAGAAACAAGAGCGCGACAACCTGGACGCCACGTCTTAATTCAGCAGTGAATGCAGCATCCGCCCCGTGGAGGAAAGGAGCTACTCATAGTTCATAGGCATTTGTGTGGCATCCAACACAGTACAATCCTCAGGTTGAGAAGAAGTGGTGCCTGAGACCGTCGCTAACAAAAGACCCACGTGAAATGACGCTGCACCATCAGCACCTGATGAAAGTTGAGGCATTTTTCTGAGACTGCTGGAGGGATAATGCTCACAGCTGGGGAGCATTCCACACTTGTCTGTCTTGTCCCAAGACTACCCAAAATCCAGCCTTTGACCTTCCTGAAGACACTGTCGTGGCTGGCAGAGCCACAACGACATCAGGACCTATGTACCCCTGCATAGTGACATTCTGGATCTGTCCCACCACCGCTCCGACCCGGACAATGTCTTCTACATCTCCATAAAAGGTGAAATTGCATTTTCTAGCCTTTTTTTTTTTTTTTTCAGCTGCAGTGTTTGAGCTCTTACTTGAGGAGGATTGTGAAAAGGAAAAGATGACAGCTCTGTTAGACATGTGATTTTCAAGCTGACAGTTTCCCTCTCATTTTAAGGAGCTGAAAAACATTTCCAGTGTCAGACAGATTGAGTTTTAACAACACGACAAACAGGCCCATTTGTTGATCTCAAGTCCTCACTATCCATCTTCAATTAACATGGTAAAAAGGTGGCTTGCATCCAGTGTCAGACATTTGTATAAGCAGCACATGCCCTCCCAGTTGGAATCAGTGCTTGCCATCGATAGATCGGGAAGGGTAATTTATGGTATCATATATGGGCTCATATAATCAGAAGAAATCAGGTACCCTGTGAAAATATTACTATCTTTCAAAATCTAAAAGTCCCTCCAAGATTTATAGTGAGGAAAGCAATCGGGATATTATAAGGGCACATTAAAAAAATTGTAATGAATAACCATAAAAAAGTGCCATTGATTTTGGAGCACCACAGCATGAAGGAGCACAGCAATGCTGCTAATGCAGATGTGCTGAGGCCATTTCTGTCCAGGACCTGTTCACAACTGGCATTTTAATTTGATTTCTCTCCTATTTCCTGATAAAATAAGGATTGGCTACTCCTAATGTAAAACCTCCTCACAACGTACGAGGTTTACATAACATGGAAAGACAGAAAAACCAAGTGCATTTCAGAAGAAAGAAAGAAAATAGCTCTGAGATTTCAGGATTAGCACGGTGGAAGCCTGTGCAGATGTTACTTGGGTAACCGTGCAAACCAGACATGCAACATACAGATACCAGAAGAATGCAGTACCATAACCCGGACCGTGACATTGCGGATCATTTCTTCTGATTTCAGCCATCCAAGCATTTGTCATATCAAATGGGACAGTGTTTCATACTACATCAAGGTGTTTAATGAGACGAAGTGTGGCTATTGGGGGCTGAGCTCCCATCAAAGTCCAACTCTTTAGCTCTACTGCACATTGAAATTTTTTCTCAAGGAAGGACATTTTCTCATCCTTGTGTGACTACCCACAGAGACCAAAACAATAAGGGGAAAAATTAAGTTATTTTCCTATTGGAAATATGATTTTAATAGTACTATTGACTTCAATACAACAATGGTGGCTTAAATACTATATAAGATTAAGGTGCATATTTGATAGTTAAAACTGAAAACGGCCAAACTTTCCTGATGGAGTCAGCAAATTCTGAGATCTTATTTATTTTAAAAGACCTGAGGGCTGCTCAGATAATTGGAAAGAATGCAATAGTCTAGTAACATCTAGCAGCGCTGAAGTGACAAATGCATATTCTAAATCCAGATTTTCTGGAGGAAATAATAACTGTTTCTCCCTCTCAGAGCACAGACAATGCAGGAAGGGTTTATAGTTAGTAAAAACTGTCCCCTTTTTTTGTACAATAGCGGTGACTTAACAGACATTTTAAAATCAAAAAGAAAATCAAATCCAAATGGTGTTTGGCATGAACGCTTGCCAACTGTCTTATACAGCAAATCAAGCCATCTGAATATTCAAAATCCCTGTTTTTCTCTGTATGCAGAAAATAAAATTTCAGACGAAAATGTTTTGAGCAGAAACCAAGAAATGCTCATTAAACCAGCACTCCCAGTCACTAGTGTCTGAGCTGACGGCTGCTCTCTTGAATCTTACCGCACTCCAACCCACCACACAGAGCTACCCTGAGGTTCCTAAGGATGGCATCCACCATGGTCAGGGGCTGCCCGTCTCCTTCCCGTGCGGCACCAGCACTGTGCAAGCCCCTCTTGGTGCTGGTGTGTCAGCAGGGCCGAGCCGAGGGATGGTCTCGCAGGGGAGACAGGTCATTTCATGGTGGCACCACGAGCAGTATCCAGCAACCTCCTCAGGTCAAGTTTACTCAGCTCCACATCACTATTTTGCAACGGACAGCTGCAACCAGTGGAGGCCAGATAACCCTATTGCACAGCCCTGTGTAGACTTGCACCTTGGGATGTTCAAGCTTAAATACTACTGTAGGAACATAAAACAGACCAAGTGTCCATCTGACCCTGCAACCTCTCTCCAACAGCAGCCATGAGGAAACGGCCAGAAAACACTAAGAACAGAATGAGCGTATAAGAACCTTTTCCCCAGGTCCCTTCCATTACTCCCTTGTCAGCCAAAGGGATCTCCTGAACTAGTTAATGTTTCTGGCTATTCAGTGGCTCCCAAATGATCTCTCATCCAAACACTTAGTCTCTTCTGAAAGAAATTCTGGACAAAATTCAAGACGGCAGATACTAAGCAGACAGGCTGAAGTGAAGCTTGGCTTCAGCAGAGCTGAGCACAGACTAGTACTGACTGAGATCCATGCGGATCCGTGGCAAAAACACAAAGCGCAGAAATTGGAGAAATGAGAAGTTTGCAGTCTGGGTTCCTTGCAAAGCTACAAACTGGCTCATCTTCAGAATGGGGGGTATTTTTAGACCAAAATGAAATGTAAATAAAAGTATTAACCTACTTAAAGCAGCGCACTGTCAATAGCATCAAAACCAATAGCAAAATAACTAGTTCAAGCCGCAAGAAAATTATAACATGTAAATTCTGTTCATATTCAACTAATAAAGACTTCCAACATACATACATGGGATACCAAAGGAACATTAGCTCAGCCCAAAGGAGAAAAGGTCCTTCTAGTGTACATTGAACCTCCTTCCAAACGTTTTTTCACTAGCCTGGCTTCCCACTGCAATAGCTGATGTAAATAATACTCTTATTGCTTTTCTTTCCCCCTTTAAGTCTTAACTGCATTGTCTGAACTTATCCTTCCATCAGAAGTTATTAATAAAAATGTAGTAGGGAAAATCTTGTTTCTACCATATCTTATATATTTAACATAGCTCAGCTGGACACTTAATCTGAACTGTGGTATCAAGTCATGCTGCGCTACCATATAATAACTTCTTATAAATTGCTTGATTAAAATAAACAACAAACTATACATCACACAGACAGGACAAACTCTTCAATGTCAGTTTACTGATATCATGCACTGAATCTCCAATTTCTCTTGTCCCCGTGGTTTGATTTAACATTCAAAGGCCCAGATTATCAGCCTGCTCTCACTGAATTTAGTGGTCCTTAGAGTTGAGTGTTTAAGTTAGTTTTGAATAACTCCAGTTAAAAACTCAGGCCTCACAAATTAATTTTGGATATAAACAAACAAGAGCTAGTATTCCCTCTCTGCAGAAAGGAAGTCGTGGTTGGTGGCTTTAATGATCATGAAATAATGAGTTAAAGTTCCTTGTTCCAAAGATGCTACCTTTCAGGAAATTCAGAATTTCAGATTAATGAAAATATGCTGTGCAGAAATTACTTCATGGTCATCACCAATTCCCCTATTTTATATATACGTATTCATTTCCTCTTCCTGCTCCACTCCTCTGTCCTTCACTTACTGAAACTGAGTCTTGTAGCAATTTCCTATGGTCTCCAAAAGACCAAGCACAAACTGCACGTCTATATGTCTCCTCACCCATTACACCTTCTGTTAGGTCTGGGATCATGCTGAGCCTGCTCCTGTCCTCTTTTTCTTGCAAGGCCACCTGATGGGAAAGCAACCTGGCTCATTACTCAGCCATGTGTCTGAAATGCCCCAGCAAAGTTGGTTCCCTTCAAGTCCATCCCGCTTGTCCTAGAATCATAGAATCATAGAATTGCCTAGGTTGGAAGGGACCCTTAAGACGACCTAGTCCAACCATCAACCTAACTCTGATAAAAAAAAACCAAAAAAAAACCATACAAAAAAAACCCCACATCACTAAACCATGNGCGAGAAGGTCTCCCCTCAGCCTCCTTTTCTCCAGGCTGAACACCCCCAGCTCCCTCAGCTGCTCTTCGTAAGACTTGTTCTCCAGACCTCTCACCAGCTTGGTGGCTCTCCTCTGGACATGCTCCAGCACCTCAATGTCCTTCTTGGAGTGAGGGGCCCAGAACTGAACACAGGCCTCGAGGTGAGGCCTCACCAGGGCCCAGTCCACAGGCACCATCACTGCCCTACTCCTGCTGGCCACGCTGGTCCTGACACAGGCCAGGATGCTGGTGGCCTTCTTGGCCACCTGGGCACACTGCTGGCTCCTGTTCAGCCGACAGGCCACCAACACCCCCAGGTCCTTTTCTGCCAGGCAGCTCCAGCCACTCTGCCCCCAGCCTGTAGCGCTGCAGGGGGTTGGTGGGACCCAAGGGCAGGACCCGGCACTTGGCCTTGTTGTCTGACTGTCATGGGAGCTGACACTCATAAGGCAACTTAAAGAGCAATTGGGGATGTTGGATTCAGGTCAAGGCCAGGAGAGCAAGCGGGAGATGGAGAGGGAGGCTGAACAAGTGCCAAGATGCTTATTATCCTACGGGAGTGGGATATTCACCATCGGCTTTTGTAACGTCACTGGGGTTGAGTCAAGCTGTCTCCCCTTCTTCTGAGATTCACAATCCACAAACCATGAATAGGCCAAGGACCTCATTATCCTGGCTGACTAGGTTGCCCCGAGCGAGGAGGAGGCACGTCGCAAATGAATGAGGCACAAAGTCTAAACTTGGGGAAGATCCAGGGTTCACATCATGTTGCTTGCTGCCGTGACACTAAGTTATGGGTGAAGCTCCAGGGTGTTTTGCATCTCCCTGGTGCTAGTTTCCTCACTAAGCACAGATAGAAATAAAAGTATTTTTCAAACCCTGGAGGCAGAGAAGGGAACTTCCAAGTCCCCTATGAAGATGACTGCATCACTGTGCTAATGTCCTCTTGCATTTTTGACAGGAAAACAACAAAAATACGTGACACAAATTTGCCTTCCTTTAAGAAGCAGCTCACGGATGCAATTTTCTCTCAATCTTTTAAACTTACTTCTTCTCCTTAATTGTGGCAGGGATGGCTCCCTGCTAGATACAAAGAGGACCCAAATAAAACAGGTCTGTGAGTCCTTTTCTTATGCTGCTAACACAAAGCTCCCATTTAAGGAGCATAAATGCAGCTCCTCCCTTTGCAAGCCATCATCCCCTCTATGCAGAGATCTCCAGTAATGACACAGTTTATCATTTCGCTTCATCTTTAAAGCCTACCTGTCACCTGGACGAATGGAGACCTAGTGTGATGGTTCATGTGCTGCAGGTAGCTGGGGAAGCAAGGGGAGATTGGGTGCTGCATGGAAACACGAATGCCAACTCGTCACAAACCAAGCAAAGCCTTGATGAGAAACATTAAGCATTCAGGATGGGAGTGCAGGTTGGGAAACCAGGCAGGGACTGATCAGAAAAAGCCCCTTTGTGCCATTCAGGTGGCTAACAGGGGCAGGCAGTTTCACAGGGAGCAGCAGACACATGGGAAAGGTGTTTTGTCAGAAACTGATCTCCAGGACATTAGAATTAATAAAGACACCCTTTAAGGAAGCTTGGGATCCGATTTCTACATTCCCCAAAGGGTCACATCTCTTGCAGAACGATGTTCAGAGACTGCATGGTAGCATCACCGTGTCAAGTCACAGCTCTGCGCCCAGCCACTTGTGCACCCTCTGACTGCTGGGGAGCAGCAGAGCCTGGCTGTGTTAAAACAGTACGACTGTCTAAAGATGAGAACAAAAATATTTCAATTACACATCTCACACTGGGCATTTAAACCACATCCCAGCAAAACAAAAGCAAACCAAAAAAATAAATCAAACAAACAAATTAAGGCAAACTGACCATGCAAAACTCATTTATGTACAGGACTGCATTTTGATCTTTTTATGGATATGGAGAGACTTTTAGAAAGGTCAGCTTAGACTCTTCAACACAGCACACAGAATAGATATGCACTTGATCAAATATAAAAGGCATCAATAAAACTTCATTAGTAGTACTTAAACACGAACAGGAGATTGAGGAACTCAAAGTTTAGGGCTAAAGCGGCACTCAGGAATGAACTCCTCATTTCACCTCTATCATGGGCAGAAGACATCCCACAGCAGTCCTCATACCTTGCCCTAAAACTTGTACACTAATGTAGACTAATTATTTTCAAAGTAACAAGGTGTCTCGATTTGAAGAGTTGAAGTCCATGAAGATCCACCACATCTTCTGGGAAACTATTCTGATGATTAATCCGCGACTGCTTAAAAACAAAACCAAAACCCCAAAACAACCCCACAGCATACCTTCTTTCCAGGACGAACCCTTCTAGCTTCACCTTCCAGCTCCTGGCTCTTGTTATACGGTTCCTGGCAATTAAAACATCTAGTATCGTGTGGCTTCTCCTCCAGTGAAGTAGTATAAAGTAGATACAACCCCGTATCATGTTGCCTTTTACCTTTCTCTTAGTGGTTTGAATTCTCAGCACTCCCAGAGCCCCTCACCCAAGGGGATTCACAAAGAGCCCTACTGACTTTTGCAAAAACAGGACTTTTCAGTAAAAATGACTGGATATCAGCTCCTGTCTTTCTCCACTAGGAGATATGGTCTGTCTCAGAGTCTTGTTTTCACTTAATAGATAACATGTCATTGGAGGATTTGGAAGAAGGATTTTCTGGGAGAAGAGTCTGGGCCCATGTCCTAGGCCACTCTGAGCTATGGGCTGTGGGAGACATGGTTTGGGGAAGGGACGTATCAGAGAAAACCAAAAAGTGGCTGTGTAGAGAGGGAGAGGCAGACTAAATCTAGGAAAGACTGGTTTTTAGGAAAAGCAGCCAGGCAGTCTGAATACTCAGACTCAAATACACAGCTGGGGACTGCTGTGGGGTGTAATGAGGGCCCCAAGCTTTCATTTCATCTGACATCTGGAGGTATCTTTGCAGTGAACATCATACCAAACCAATACATCTCAGAAAAAAAAGCTGTTTTGACAGATGACTACTTTGCAGTGGAAAAATACCACCATTCAGAAAAGTTTCCCAAACAGCTCTTATCTAAGCGTGGTTAGCAAGCTAGCTACTCAAGACTTGAAAATGATAAAAAAAATGTTTGATGCTACACTTTTTCTTTTCCAACCAAGCCTGGCAAAAACACGCCTTTACATAAATTAGCACATAATCCACACTTGCCAAGGCAAAAATATTCTATCCTTTTTGAGAGCAGGGTGAAGAAAATAATAATAAAAAAATAATCCTGAAGCTATCTGTTGCTGAAATAATGCAGATTCTAGGGCTTGTCTCAGTGGTCTGATCAGGTGATGAGGGAGATGCAACGTGGTTTTCCAGTGATCACCACAGAGCTGTCAGAGAGTGCTATGTGTAGTCCAGAAAAAACAAAGCCAAAAACAAACCAACAAAAAAGCCTGGAGAAGTACCTCTGTGCTATCCAGTCTGCAGCAGCCTGACTTACAGGCTTTAGCAAGTGGGCAGCGGTGTCTAAGCCTTCAGGGTGGCGCAGGATGCCATATATATTGAGATTCCCAAACATGGATTTGGAATTTCAGTGATACTCACCTGCTCTGCAAATGTCGGCCGTGAAATCCAACTCACATTCCGGTAATCCTGCAAAGAAAAAAAAGAAAGAAATCCCATTGAGTTGGTGAGTGACTCTGTCCATCACTACGCCTGACACTTCTGCACTTGTGTGCAGCATCATTTGTCACAGTCCTCTTTCACCCATACCCTGTGCGCTCAGGCTCTCAGCCACACAACATCTTAAACAAATGTTGTTTCCAATTTGCAGCAAATATAACCAAGTCTACTGCAGTTTTTCTGCGCTTGCACAACCTACTGATACCGGGATTTCCTAAAATCGAGGAAGAAATCAGGCACTAGGATCCCCTCAAAATTATTCCCAATTTGGGAATTTCTTCCATTATATCTCAAATTCACCTCGTGACGCTTTCTTCTCTTTCACACCCATACTAGAATATGCAAGCCATTAACAAAGACACACTTGAATTTTGCTGCTTCCCAAGCACTAATTTTCTGTGGGATGGATTTTCAAAACGCTTCCCCACTTTAGAAGCCTATTATCATTTTTGGATGAGACTGAGCACCACTGGACTTCGGTCTCTCACAGAGCAAGTCAGAGAGGTGGTATGTGATCATTTAAAGATGCTCAGAGGGGCCAAACTCAATTTGCAAAAGCAGGGAAGAAAATTAAGCCACATTAATTTTTACTGACACATGGTAATTCATACAGATTTTAAATCACAAATCTGAAAAAGAAAAGGGATAAAGGGCTATCAAATTAAAATACAACTCCACTGTAGATAAATCAAGGTACTGAACTAGAAGTCATGGTTACTGGGCTCTATTTTCACTTGTGCCCCATTCATGGTTGCAGGGCCACCTTTGACAAGATACCTTTTGCTCCCCGTCTCTTAGCATTATCCATAAATCCTTTCTCCCAC
Organism: Arenaria interpres; assembly: GCA_013399435.1. NCBI lineage: Eukaryota > Metazoa > Chordata > Aves > Charadriiformes > Scolopacidae > Arenaria > Arenaria interpres. Next base: position 19,003 of record VXAK01028377.1, read on the forward strand.
TACCTCTCCTTAGACTAGGAATCCCTCAGAGCGGGAATCACCTCTGCATGCTTGCACAACACCAGGCACAACAGCATCCTGCCCCCTCTAGACAACAGTGGAACATAACTGTCAAAAAACCCAACACAGTGTCCCTCAGCTCCTCCCAAGAGCATTAACAAACACAAAGGAAAAGACCCCAGAATTGTTCATAAAAGCATAATTTCCAGCACAAACTACCCCTTAAGAGCAGGAAATATCTGCAGTTTAGAAGTCTGCAGCCCTTTGAAGTTGGCCAACCCAGCTGCAAGGAGATGAAACCAAGGAGGTACCCCAGTGTGAAACAAGACGGAGGTGGCTCGGGGGCAACCTAGCTGCTGGCCCTGAGGGTAGCCTTGCCCAGACATGGAACAGGGCCTACCACGGTGCAAAGACACCTTGGTCTTTGCCCGGGGAGGTACTGGTTTTTCTCCCCTAGAAGTGGGCACCTTATGTCCATTCTCAGTAAATTTATGTCCTCCCAGCCCCAAAGAGGAAAAGAGACTGAACGAACTGGTCCTCACCAGAGGACTTCCATATGCTAAAGAGCAAGAAAGATATCCTCAAGTGGTAGATGCAGGGGAGAGGGATTTGTTTCTAAGGTCAAGGAGTGTAAATCCACTTTCTTGACCTCTTTTGCCTCTATCTCCTTTGCTGCTACGAGCTTGCCCTCCACCTTCAGTGCCTTTTTATTTTTTTAAACAAATCTCATGGGATCATTAAGCTAACACAAAGGATTTTTATTAAATCTGGCAACTCGCTCTAGTGTCGTAAGAGTGAAAAATATCAATCTCCCGAGCAAGGAAGGGAGGAAGAAGTGTGAGTTAGAGGCAATTACAAAACATTAATTTGACAGCAAAGGCCCAATTTTTGAAGGAAAGAACAATATAAGGCAGACAAACAGGAAAAGAAGAAAAAGCATAGCATGAGCTATGAGCTCTCAAAGAGACATCGTATGAGGCTTAGTTGGTAGCTTTGTCTAAAAAGATAACTCATTTTCTAGATAAAGGATATGCAAGAATGGAGACTATTCAAACTTCAGTAAAGCACTGGTTATAAAGTCGCTGGGGAAATACTCAAAATGGAGAAAATGGGGATTAGCAGAGGGATTGAAAGCAGCTATGAAACCAACTAGGAGGCAACAGATTACACTGGGGAGGGATGAACCAGTCTGGAAGGTAAAAATTGGTTTGGGGAATAATTTTCCATATTATTTAAATTAATAGCCTCTGCATGAGTTCTGGAGCATAGCAATGTGATTTGCTGATGATAAGATGTTCAAATGAACTGCCGGCCCACGGCAAAGTCGGCACATTTTGCAGCCCAAATTAGTGGGGGAGGCCCAGGGGATAGAGCTGAACAGGGTCCTAGGTGGAAATTTGGGATGACTGGTGAATAAATCTCCTGTGAGTTCGCTGCTTGAAATGATGGCAGGAAAAGGCTTGGGAGGACAAGCTGATCATAAAATAGTTTTGAACCGCCTGTCTGAAGGTGCTATGAGAAAGTCAAAGCTGTGGAGCTGTCACTGAAGGACGGACAGGACTTCCATGGGATGGGCCTCAAGTGCCACCGCAGCCTCCTGTGGTCAAGATGGAAAAATGTATGGACTAGGGTTGCTTGAATAAAGCTAGTGGCCAGCCCAGTTTAGGAGAAAAAACTAAAATAACCTGCTATGTTTCGCATCACAAAACAAAAGCTGAGAGGGTACACAGCTTCTACTCATCTCTCAGGAAAATGCAAAGATGGCTATTTGAACCAGTGTCATAAGCATGGCTAGAGCTGTCTCCATCGTAAATAAATTTAGTCCCAAAGCATGATGGTTTCCAGCAGGAATAAACAGGGATGTAATAGATGCAGATTGGGAAAGCAAGAATTACATCTTTTCCCCATTGCAGCACCTTGTTTTCCTAAAGCTCTGGAACCAGCAGCACTGCTTCAGATTTCTGAAATACAGTGAAATTGTGACATGATTTTCTCCAAACTTTTTTAAACACAGAAATTGTTGCCTGTTTTAAACTCATGCTCTCGAAGACTGAGAAAGCTCTTCTCCTGTAATTAAACTTGGATATTCAAGCCAAGAAGAAAAAAAGAGTGTCAGTGTGAAGACACTCTCTTACGCTTCTATAAAAATGACTATAGTGATACAGTCGAGGCTGAGGCAACTTGAAATTGCTTACACAACCACTCAAAGATGAGGAAAACACGCTGGTAATGCGGGAAAACTCTCACAAAAGCATCACTCCCTCACTGATCCCTCAGTCCTGATCCATCTGGGAGCCCTGAAAAATGCCATCCAACAGCAAACGTGAGAACAAGACAGCCAGCTGTACTAAGAACTGGAAAACTCAATGCAAGTATCAGTCTTCCGGAACAATATAATCTCTGCCCTCTCTAACCTTGTTGTGTTTCACAAGCTATAAAGGACCCCTTGTTTTCCTCCAGGAGATAAGACTCTTATCACCTGTCTATCCCATTGCCAACACTCCTGCTATGCTATAGGCACTGTCCTATAGTATAATATTTGTTTTCAAAGATACTTTAATGGATACACATCTAAGTGAACACTCAGCAAATGCTTTTAGCTTGTACCTAACTCAGAAACACACTACTATTTTTCAACTATCTTAGCTGGTTTAACAGAAGATGCTATTTCTGTTGCCAGCATCCTTTGACCATCAGACAGGATCACCAACAAGACTTTCAGGCTGCAGAAGATAATTCTCTCGGGGTATGCAAATTGAAAAAGCTGTAAGGTCATCCAGACAAAGATGCAGAGTATGACTGGAGTTCCCTCATTTCTCAAAAAATGCACAACAACTCAGTAGAGAAGTTCTGATGTTCTGATCATCAGTTTCCCAGTAGTTTGGGTAGGCTTTAACAGCAAATATTGCTTCTTCCCATTACAGAACACAGTAACTCCTCTAATGCTGTCCACATAAACTGAATTTAAAATAAACCAATAACAAGTTAGACAGCTAACAACGAAACATAAATCTAATGTTTTGAACTTCCATCTCTTGGGAGAGGTTTGGATTGCTTTCCAATTTACAGGAATAAAACACAGTAATAATCCTCCTAGGATGGGTAAGGCACAGCAGAAACTGCGGCTGCCAGCACTCATCTCCTGCTTCATCGCAAAGGAGTTGCTTCATTTCTTGTTATTTATGAAAATTCCCCCCAAACACTTTGACAGTTTCCCCATGACCAAGTCTTCAGAGGAGCTGGTAAAAATGTTCTGACTCAAAAAGTCATCCTCATGAAGAATGGAGCTTCAAAATAAGTAAATAAATCCATTGCCATCCAATAAAATGTCTTTTTTTGACAGGATGGTCAGATTTTCAGTTGATTAATAAAAAAATACTTCTAAATAAACTGGGGTGGGGGTGGGGAGGCTGTCTTTAAAAACACACCCTTAACAATTGAAATTTGGGGTTGTTTCCCATTTACACATTTGTATCCGGACAGAATCGAGGAAGGCCAAGAGGAGAAGGGGAAGCACAGACTAACTCTCTCCCTCTCCCACACTGTGTTCCAAGCTGTTCTTGACAGGAGTTAGAGGAGGAAAATTAATTATCAGTAACTTGTAACACTCTGAAATTTCCACCATTAAAAACTAGGAAGGCACAAAATTAAATGGATCCCACTTACTACGCGGTCTGTTTTCCAAGTATTGAAAAGGCATGTAAGAAGGTAAGCAGCAAAACAAAATGCAACTAGGAATGCCTATTAATTGCAATAATAGCAAAGAGAAAAGGGGAGAGGGTGACTGACTATGAAATGTAAGGACACAGAAGATAACAGGAATGGGATGTCTAGAGAAATGGAAAAGTCCAGTCCCTCCATTTCTCCTTCCCCTTCTGCATACACACACTCATATGTATTTAAATAAGATTCACCTAAGAGTGCAGCAGTGATGTGGACGTTAAGCTACAGCACAGTCCCCACGTCCTGGATTAATCTGAAACTCCACAACCCAGCACGGTCGCTTAAAGGTTCATATATGTACTACATTGCTATATACAGGGCAGAGGTACCTATGGGTGTGCAGATCTCATGATAACTAGAAGAAATCTGCTTTTCTCCGTGGCATAGGTTAGAATCTTGTTACACGTCATTTCCAAGTATGCTGTTTCACAAGGTTAAAACTGCTCAGTCACCTACCGGTTAAACCTGGGATCAATTACAAGAGGGATTTACTACCTGCCTCAGTGCTTACATCTGCAGCCATCAAAGCTTGTACTGGAAAATCTGGCACTTTAAGCAGAGTTTTTCTTCTTTCCATTAAGGAAAGGAAATGTATTCATTTCAAGGATACAGCCTAGATGTGAACATATGTGAACCACGGCTATAAATATCTACTCTTCATGTAAACACAAACAGCAACGAATACAACCTCTGGATATTTTCAAGATAGGCAGCATTAGTAAACTATAAAATAAACACCTATTTTTGTCTTCCTCCAAAATATCAAACGGCAGTTCAAGTAAATATTTTCCCAGAAAATACCTTTTCGAAAAAAATTTAGCCTGCTTTTCCTAAATGTACAGATATTTCAATTTTGAAAGGTTTTGTTAGTTTGGTTTGGGTGCAGGGATCGTTTGCAAGCAGCTGGAGTTATCAGATAGCAAAACCAATCAAAGCAAGGCGGATCAGTCCGTGCTCATCGCACGTGGATTGCCACCTTATAACTTCTCTTATTTGACAGCTGACGCGGACCCCCGTTCCCCGCAAGGCTGTACGAAGGGGCCAAGACTGCTCCGAAAACCCACACTGCCGCTGCAAATCACGGGACTGACCCACACGTCTCAAAAATAATGGGGAAAAACAGGGAGGGCTTAATAAACAAATGTCCCTGAAGCCAGAAAATTGTGCACCCAAGCTTTTGGCCTCTGCGTTCAGCATTAGGATTTAGAAGCGAACGTTTTGCTTTTCGCAAACATGCTGTTGTATTTGCTTACCTTTCATTCTTTCAGAGAGAATTCCCGCTACTCGAAGTGCTTGCTAGAGTATGGAAGGCAAACGCAAAGAACAGGGGCAAAGGGAAGGGAGGGAATGTCTGACATGGATGTTGTATGAAATTCGCTCTTTCGAAAGACCTCGGCTGCTCTTCTCTGGAGGAATTACAGGAAGGCGAGTCCTCTTGGAAACTGCCTCCTGAGGCCACAGTAATATTTTAAAAAAAAAAAAAAAAAAAAGCAGCATATCTTCTCCTGTGCTTTATTTTTATTACTGATTTCATGGGAAACACATTTAGACCAATTTTGAATATTTCCACCACCCCTTCCCCCCCAGTTCCTGTATTTTCTCTTAACGTTTAAAGACCTGTGGCACCAGCAGGAATTTTTCCATTGATGGCAACCTGGCTCTGGATTGGACTTTCCATTTTCATCTCTCTGCTATTCTCTTCCCAGGGAAATATAGACCCTTAAATTTTCAGTGAAGTCAGGTATATAGGCAAGGATGTAAACAAGAGAATGAACAGATTCCCCTCCACTTCTCTACCAAGAGAATATTACGTAGATGTCCATCCACTTGCCTGGAAAAGGTGGCTCATTACTTGTAACGAGTCTCAGTGGATTGATGAGGGAAGGTCAGGAAAAGACCTTAAAGTGGCTGACCGAAACCTCCTCACACTTTAACCAGTGTGGTCCTCTGCAGATGGAGGAGAAGGTCTTCACTGAGACTTTAACTTTTCCTGCCCCAAATCACGCTTAAGAGTTAAATTTCTCTGCCCAAAGTACAAATTAACATGCTGAAAAGACTGACTCTAATGGGATGGAAACTCCATGTTTATCTACCGAGCCCCAAATACTCTTCCCCAACATGTATTTGCAAACTGGCAGTTGCATAAGAGTAAAAGAAGCCCCGAGAAGTGCGTGTGTGATAATCACAGCGTAATCACTGCTGATGAAACTTGATGTTCTTCTATAATCACTGTAATTTTAAGTGGATTGAGTGCCATTTAAGTGACAAGAGTGTTATGATGGGTGAAATATATGCTTCCAAAGTTATATCAGCTTCTTTGACATTCATGGCATGGAATGCTTAGTGGCATTTAATGTTTGTAAATCTTTAGAAATAAGTTAAATATGTTAATTACCACTGGAAAAAATCTCTCAAGCTGAAGTACTCAATGACTGTATCACAGTTGTCGTTAGTGCTATATTCTCTTCTTCCTATCCACTAAGTAAGCATGACATACCGGGTCAGTGATTACACTCAGGATTTGCATTTATTTTGATCCGTTAGCCCCTCTAGGTAAGTCAGGGAGCTGGCACCCAGCTCGCACTGGCTGCTTTCCCCTCGCCCGTATTTTGGGCGCTCCAACCTGCTGGCACTGTTCCTGCCTTAATCCGAGCGGGCTTGAGGCCACGCAAGGTGCCACGTGCTCCCAGCCTCGTCCTCTCACGGATGTGGGCTGAGCACGGCAGACAGCAGGTTTTGGCAGAAAAGCCACAGAAAAGCAGCCCCAGCTCCGCTTGCTGTGCCGGCACGCTCAGCGAAGCAGGGCACAGGGCAAGCCCAGCATCCCCAGCAGATGCGTCAGATCGTCCATGTCCTGTACACGGGACAAGGATCCAGGACCAAACCCAGGGAAACGGCTACGCTGCTTTGCTACACAGCAGTGTGCCCAGGTGGCCAAGAAAGCCAACGGCATCCTGGCTTGTATTAGAAATAGTGTGACCAGCAGGAGTAGGGAGGTGACTGTCCCCCTGTACTCAGCACTGGGGAGGCCACACCTGGAGTGTTGTGTCCAGTTTTGGGCACCTCAATCCAAGAGAGATCTCGAGGTGCTGGAGCAGGTGCAGAGGAGGGCAACGAAGCTGGTGAAGGGCCTGGAGAATAAATCTGATGAAGAGCGACTGAGGGACCTGGGACTGTTTAGTTTGAGGAAGAGAAGGCTGAGGGGAGACCTCATCACTCTCTATAACTACTTGAAAGGACACTGTAGAGAGGTTGGTGCTGGTCTCTTCTCACAGGTAATTAGCAATACAACAAGAGGGAATGGCTTCAAGCTGCAACAGGGTAGGTTTAGGCTGGACATGAGGAAACAATTCTTCACAGAAAGAGTGGTCAGACACTGGAACAGGCTGCCCAGGGAGGTGGCGGAGTCACCAGCCCTGAATGTGTTGAAGAGTGGTTTAGGTGTGGTGTTGGGGGATATGGTGTAGGGGAGAACTTTGTAGAGTAAGGTTGATGGTTGGACTCGATGATCCCAAGGGTCTTTTCCAACCTGAATGAGTCTATGATTCTAATTCTAGCTTACAAAAAAACAGGATCAAGAACGGGCAAACAGTTATCTGATAGCAGCCTGCGACCTATCGTAGTCGATACGGGTGACAGACGAGGCTGGCATTACTGTTGGCGTTGTTTTCCGGCGTACAGTCCACAAAGCAGGTCGCTGGTGAGAAACCACCTGCTAGCCAACCCTCAAAGGAAGCACTCCCCGTTTCTGCGCTCCTCCCACTGCAAACTCTAGGCAACAGATTTTACACCCCAAACACATTTCCTGTCTAGAAATAAACATCCAACCTCCCCAAATGTAACGTGAGAGGGTTCCTCTGAACTGGAAACAGAAGTTATCAGAACAGGGCAAGCGATCAGCCACATATTCGCTCAGCAACATATTCATTTCTTGGTATCTCAGCAACAATTTCAAAAATTATCCAGGTGAGATTCCTGTAAGAATTGCAGGCAATGAACAACAGCAATGGTAGGTCAAGGCAATTGACTTCTTTACAACTTAAAAAATCCTGTCAGAAAATGACTTGAGATATTATTTAAGCATTTTAAAACCAGGTAAGATATCAAAATAACGCAGAACATTTTGTAGATTAAGCCTTTGCAGACCCTCGGTGATTACCTTCCCTCCTCTCATTACTGCCTTCTTTAGAAGGCAAAATTAATTCATTTTACAAAACTGGAACTCTCAACTTCTTATTTTCAAGAAAAGGTAAAGAGAGTTAAGGGTGCCTATGCATGACTCGTCTGCAAGAAGCACAGGGTACCTGACTGGCAGATCAGGCTGCTAATTCAACTCTTTCTTTCCTTGAGCTTTCAAGAAATTACCCTCAATAATAAAGCCCCAAACAGCCCCACTGTGCTAACAGAGTGAGAAAGACAGGAGAGAAAACCATAATCCATTTTAAGCAGCACATCAGGCACCAACCCGAAACACGGCTTGCCGAAGCCAGGCCTTAGCACCATCACACAAACCGACCTCAAGCTCATTAAATGAACTATTCATAAGTTAATGCACTTATTATTTGCTCCGTTGTCATAACCGCCCTCAGTTGTCAGTTGCAAATTATGAGCTGTGGTTCTAATTTTTACAATTTGAGCTTAAAGCCCAACTTGCCAGCAGCCTCATTAAATTTAGGCGGGCTTTCGGCAGGCAGAAGATTCAGTTACCTGGCCTGAATCAGGGATGAGGTCTCTGACACAGGAAAGGGACTTAAAAGCATCCTGGCTTGGCAACAAAAACCACGTGCTTCGCCTTGAACACAAGCTTATTCCTAATTTTAAGCACACGCTCGAGTGCTATGCCAAATAAAAGCCTAAAATCCCATCCTGGAAACTCTTAGGCAAGTTATATTAAAGCAGCTTCATTGACATTGAGAGGAATTTAGTAACTCGAGGTGAACCACTCATGAGGATGTTTGCAGGATTGGGTCCTACCCAATTCCAGACCAATGAGAGATTCGTAATGCTGATACTGCCTTCAGATTATTCCCCCTGTAGGCTGAGCCCATTTCCATCACATGCAGACTACATGTTATGAGGAAAATAATGGCAACTTTGATACGAAGAAAAATCCTCTGGGCTGTATCATTCCCTGTAATAAAATAAACGAAGATAGAAGCAAAATGGAAACCGGGAATAAGTCCTGTAACCGAGCTGCGTCATAAAGGCTATTTACAGGCTTGAAATAAGCAGATCAACGTGCAAGTCGAAAAGTCTTGCAGTCAAAGTCACATACTTCAAACCAGCTCAACACAGGAGTGGTAGAGACGTTACTAACCGTGCACAGTCCCCATCAGAAGCTCATGTAGCTTGGTACTGGGTCCTCACAGTTCCTGGTGCTCAGACACAGCGGCCGCTCAATGCTGAACGCTTCCGAAAACCCAACGGGGACTGAAACGGCAGTCCACTAAACTTTTCCCTTCATCCTTAAGGTACAGTACCGCCCCAGAAGGCAGGCAGGCAGTCATATTTGAAGGTTGTCACTACTAATGTGACCCTGTCTTAGTTTTTGCCCTTAGCCCAAAACTATGGACTCTTCCTTCTGCCCTTTCTAAGGCTGAAGTGGCAACTTCATTTGCTCCATCCAGCAAGCAACAGGCCACCAGCTCAGAAACGGGTTTAATAACAGCAATACCAGCTGAATAACCAGCCCTTTTGACTATTATTCCCGGAACACACGCTCCTGATGCCAACATATTTCTGAGACGGCAGTGAAGAACTTGTTCCCAGACCTCGCACTGTTTAGTAGTTATGCTAAAAATTACAGAAGTATTTGCAAGACAGGGTTCATAGAACTGCTTGTGGGGTCTCAGTCACCCCAAAAGTTACACGTGTACTTCATTCAAAGTACCTGATTCGGCCTATTGCTCTCAATGCAATAACGCAAAAGCTTACAGCTACATAATGCATAAAGGATCACCAGATCCTCATTTCTCATGGAAAGCTGCATTTTTTTGAGCAGAGAGGAAGCACAGGGCATATGGTTAATGAGATATATTACGTAAGTAAAAAAGGGGAAAAGTTGAAAATACTTTAATGCAATGTGTCATTTTCCGCAAGGATTTATCACAACTCTACTGAAATCAGTAGGGACTTTGACATTGACTTTAGGAGGGATAATATTTCACCCTGAGTTCACAGATGCTGATCTGATCAGGTTAAAGTTTCAACACGTCGTTTTCCTGCTTGGAAAAAGAAAAAAGAAAAAAACCCACAACCCCAAGTCATTCTGTTCTCAGAAAGCGAACTCACTAAGACAATTTTCTAACTTCAAAGATTTTTCATTTTAATCCTTTTCAGAAGCTAATGGCTTCATTTGATAATATCCAAAAACTTAGAAGTCTTGGAGGTAGATCCTTAAATATATTTATTTAAGAGTTACATCACCATTTCTCCTCCCTACCTCACAGGGCAGAGATAGGGCCGAGCACCCAAAAGCAGAAAAAGAGATGATGAAAAATATTTTTCCCCCAAGACAAACTGCAGAAAATGAAAGCTTAAAGAAAACAAGCATTTGAGGAAAATGAAAATATTGGTGGTTTTCACTGAAATTTGAAAGTGTTAAAACTATTCATTCAGTGAGTTTTTAGCAGTAGCTTGCCCTGTCTCAGCCAGCAATCTGCAACAGGGGAGCAGGAATCATGGCCACAGGCGGCTGGGCTCTCTGCACTGCTTCTAAGAGTATCTTCCGTGCTATTTTCTTAGGAAAAAAAATCACCAAAATTACTGAATTAAACACAAAATGCAGTCTAAATAGTTGGACAAGCAACCAATGAGTATCTTAATAAGAAATCTGACTAGAGATACAAAAGGAGGAAAACATAATGGTTTATGCACACCCCCTGAAGCAGAAAGAGAAATGCTATTGCTTCTGCTTGCTTGCAATAGAGCTGAATTTTGGAAGTGTTACTGCAACCATAGGGAGGATGAAGGGCTTTTCTGTATAACTTAAGGGCATTCAGTAGCCAGATGTGATAGACACATGACTCCTAAGCTCCTTGGAAAATCCCAACCCACACAACAGCGCACAGCCACCAAATCTCTAGCGCTCAATGCCCTGCACAAATTCTTCCTCCCCGATCCAGCTGCAGTATGGGTTTGCTGTCCTAACTACAGGCAGGCCTTTCCCATCCTGNAAAGAATTTCTAACTAATACCTAACTAAATCTCCCCTCTTTTTGTTTAAAACCCCTCGTCCTATCGCTCCACTCCCTGATGAAGAGTCCCTCCCCAGCCTTTCTGTAGGTCCCCTTTAGGTACTGGAAGGCTGCTATAAGGTCTCCCCAGCACCTTCTCTTTTCCAGGCTGAGTAACCCCAACCCTCTCAGCCTGTCCTCATAGCAGAGGTGCTCCATCGCTCTCATCATCTCCGCAGGCCTCCTCTGGACCTTCTCCAACAGGTCCATGTCCTTCCTGTGCTGAGGACTCCAGAGCTGGACGCAGTGCTCCAGGTGGGGTCTCACCAGAGCAGACTAAAAGGGCAGAATCACCTCCCTTGACCTGCTGGCCACGCTTCTTTTGATGCAGTACATTTATACTGTACCATTTTAGGTAAGGCATCATCTTTGTCAAACGTGAAAATGGCTTTGGGCAAAACAACCTTCTTTCCCCACTCCAGTCTCACTTATAACTCTCAAAGATCACCATTAGGATAATAAGGTGGGGGAGCCCCCACGAAACCTGTAAATATTCCCAACAGAATTCACCACGGCATCGTAGGGCAGAAAATTCCCAGGGGAGAAGGTGCACTAAAATTGGATCAGAAGCCTGACTATGCCACATTATTTTCACCAGAAGCAGAAGGAAGAATCTCACTAGGGTCACAGGAACATAAATAGTCCTTTTCAAAGAAAACCAATGTGGCTGAAATATAGGTAAGGCTACACATTACACATGAAACACAGCACAGCGTGCTTGCACTTAAATCAGGAAAAGTCCTTTGTGGAACTGGGAATCTCAGGCTTTACCTTCCAAACCACACCATGAGCCTTTCCCATTCAAATCCAGCAATCCTATTGGGGAAATAGGAAGAAAATATTTGAAGCGCATGGATACACACGCGCTCGAACTGTGCACGTTAAAGTAGCCCCCCTCCCTGCGGGTGCAGACCTGCCCCGTACACGTTACCACTGCTTGAAGTTTGGGCATTTTCCAGCTTGTCTTGTGAGTGAGGCTGGCTTGCACCGCGCTCCAGCTGGAGAAAAACCTGTGCTTTCATTTAGTGAAAAAATGCCACAGTAGTGAAATTGGCTTTTGTGGCAGGAAAAAAAAAAAAAAAAGAAAAGAAAAGAAAAGAAAAGGAGACTCCTTTTGAAACCTTTCATGACAAGATGTGAGGTAGAGCCCCCCTGAGCTGGCACCAGCCTCCTAATTAATCAGTGTTAAGGATTGTGGAAATCCTGGCAGAAATCCCTACTCTGCCTGGCTTACCCCTGGAGGTTTTGACCTGGAAATGGGAAAAATCTGAATTTTGTTGGTTCCCCCTCCAGTCAGGCGAACTCAGAATAACCAAGCCTTTTTAAGGTCTATTCAAAAAAGTTGCACAGGAACCATGTATACACACACACACACACACACTATAGTTTCTACCTCAAAACCACACAGACTAGTTTTCACGATAGTGCTTTGGGCTGGATCCTGTAAAATCAAGCAAGGAAAGAGAAAGAGGAAGAAAGCGGGAGGGGTGGCTTGTAAAGAAAGTGTTTTCTAAGCAGGAAATCAAGACTCCGGCCTGGACATGGTGTTTATTGGTCTCCTCTGTCTGGACAGCTGATGAAGAATTTTCTGGAAGCAGCAGAGCCTTGAAACATCATACACATGCAAACCTTTAATTTTGCATTTAAAACCTTTCCTGAAATATGCACTCATTGTTTATATCGAAGTAATTTGTTTCAAATTGAAATTTTCTTCTGGATTTCCTATACTATTTGCAAAAAAAAAAAAAATATATATTTTTCTAACCTGGCTCAAATGTTTTTTGTTTCGGCATCAAGCCATGCTAAGGCAACCATTTTTATATATCCGCCCATATAACTGCTCTCTGGAATTCAATTTCATTTCTGCCCTCACTTTTAATAACTCTTTAGATAACAGAAGAAGTTTCTCATTTCAACTGCGCCTCACTTCAGAGTTGCATTATTTCCTCCTGGCCATAAGACTGGTTTGTTTTTAATATACTGCTATCTTTCAACTGCCTTTCTGGGCCTCAGGCTTTGGCAAAATTTGGCTGTGATTAACAATATGCTGTTCACTCGCCCTCCACACGCTGGATGTGCTCAGATTTTTTGTTTCTACTCTTCACTGTGGCTTTGGTTTGTTTTAAAATTTATTTAGCAAGTTGTCTAACTCTGCTCAAAATGCTACAATACTTTACAAACCTAGAAAGCAGTGGGTTTATTTTTCATCGCGAGGTACGCTTCAGCCTTTAAGATTATTAAGCACGGTGGCTGTCGTGTGTTGAGCTAGTCTTTAGAACACGCAGTAATGAACAACGTCAGAAGATTTTTCCAAGAAAAAACAAAGTCATACTGGTCAGCTCTCACAGCCTCCAGCATTTCTTGTGAAAATCAGCAACAGTGAGCCTTGCCACCTCCAACAAAACATTCTTATCAGCCTTTCAAAGGCAGATCCTTAGCACTGGCCCTATAATTTCAAGGAGAAAAGAAAGAATATTGAAGGGAAGGGGTGTGCAAGCCGAGAGTCGAGCCATGGACACCACCAGGGGAAATCTAGATTGCCAAAACCAAGGTGCTTTGCTTAGGGAATAGTTTTCAGAGAGAGAAGCTGCTCCCTCTACCTTCCCACCTCTATGGCAGGCTCCAAGGGGACGCCGCTGCTGCTGCTCCTTTTGCTTCTTGGCTGAGCAGAGCTCAGCTTTCAATAAACCCATCTGACTTCAAGTGACATCCAGTACAAACCTCTTTTTCCTCCTCTCTTTTTTTTCTCTTCCTTTTCTCCTTTGCCCATAAATCAAAGAAGAAAGGATCAAATGGACAAAACAACAAAGTGGTAAAGTGCTCACTTCAGGGTTGCAGCCAATCTAATTAATTTTTCATTTAGGTCTGATGTATTAGAGGCCAATCAATCAAGGATTATGTTTACAGAGTTGTAGAAAGAGAGGAGACCAAGTCCTCATTTGTTGTCTGGGCTGTCCAAATTAGTCAGTTAAATGATCCTGGGGGAGATCATAAAGGATATGAATAGGTTCTTGTAAGTACCTTTCTTTTAATTACAGACCAAACAGTCAACACTTCCCGCAGTCCTTGACTTCCCGCCTGAAGGGCAGAGCTGGCTTCTTGGAAGCCAGATGGACGGTGGTGACTTCTGCCACCCACCTTTGGGACAGCACAGAGTTTCTTCATCTCTGAGAGCATCAAAGCAGCCCAACAAGCTCAGGTTACCCAACCGGTAGGAGCACGCAGTAGCTGCTGCCCGGTGGGTCTCACTAGAATCAACGGGCTCCAGCCTTCATTTATTCTTAGGGAGCAGAAAAAGGAGTATAAAACTGCAATCGACCTTCATTTTCAGTACTGCACTGTATTTCTGAAAGGTACAAAAAGGTTTTAGGGAAACCAGAGTCAAATCTGGCTGGGCAGAATTTTCGCTTTTGACTTAAAACACCATTTTCAGTACTGTCTGTATTTCCAGAAAGGTACAAAAAGGTTTTAGGGAAACCAGAGTCAAATCTGGCTGGGCAGAATTTTCGCTTTTGACTTAAAAGACCTTTTTGGGGTGATTTAGCAGATTGTTCCCACAAGAGTCACACTAGTACTTTACTATTGCAGCTTCCACTGCTTGACTTTAAATTACAGCACTGACAGAGGCCTTCTGGGCTTATTCCCCCAAAAGTGCATGACTTTTGTGAGGTACCTGTTTTGTCTTTTGTAATTAGCCGGACTACACAGACAGTGCATGGCTCTTACAATATTAATGGTCCTTAATAGCGAAGAATCAATGTGGTGACAACTAAGCAGATAGATGGCTTCAAATGGCTTGATAAACACAGGAGGAAGACAAGAGGAAGAGAGAGTATCACTCAGACAGTCTGACATGACCTTTTCCTACAGTCATTTTGTATGGCAAGTTCCCAAGGACCTTTTTAGATCCGAGATGACCAGCACTGAAAAGCCACTTTTCGTGTTCAAGAGCCAAGCAGGATGCAGGGCTCCTATTGACATACACTGCTTGAGTGGGGGCAATACAGATTGAGTCACAGAATCAGAGAATACTCATGGTTGGAAGGGA